>RJWM01045537.1:0-12767 GCA_004363535.1 Dasyprocta punctata | reverse complement strand
TTGCGCCTGCCAGGGCAGGCGCTTAAGGCACTGAGCCAAACTCCCGGCCCTGGTTTTTTGAGGCAGGGTCGCACTATGTAGCTCAGGCCGGCCTTGTGCTCGCGTTGTAGCCCAAGCCGGCCTCGAACCCACAACGCTCCGCCTACCTCAGCCTCCCGAGTGCTGGGATTAAAGGCGTGCGCCACCACGCCCGGCTTAATGGTTGCATATTGATCTTACATCCTGTACAATGCTGATCTTACGAACCAGAGCTGTTTTGCTGTGGAGTGCCTGGAATCTAGCCCATGGGAGATCCTATTGTCTGTGCACAAAAAAACAGTTTGAGTTTCTTTCTCATGTAGATAATCTTTTATTTATTTACTTCTTCATGCCTGATTATCCTGGCTAGAATTTCTAGTACAGTGTTGAATAATAACGATGAGAGCAGGCAAGAGACATTCTTGCCTGGCTCCCTCTCTTAGGAAGAACCACTCAGCATCTTGCCATTAAGTAGTCTCAGCCATGGTTTTTATCAAGCTGAAGAGGTTCCCTTTTATTTTTTTTTATTTTTTTATTTTTTATTTTTTGTATTCTAATCCTAGGTTTATTCAATACAATTTCTTTATTCTACACAACAATGTACAAACACAACCTTATCTAAAATGCTACAAAAATTACAAAACTCAAATTTTATAGCACTGACTGTACAGTAAAAGTCAAAAAAGCAATGTACATGTTGCCAAGGTAACCTGAATAGCAGGTGAAATGAGGGGTGGGTCCATGATGATCTGCAAAGCTGGCTCTCAAACTGCTCACCAACATTTAAGAGTAAAGGAGACAAATGGGGTGGGGATGTAGTTGAGAACATAGAAAGACAGAACCACTTATGGCAACTGAAGGCAGGAGGGCTCTTTCAAGGTTTTTGACCTTAGAGGCTGGAAAAGGACTCAAGCATGAATCAAAGGGCCAGGTCTAATGGAAATGGCAGATTGGCCCCCAGGTATGACCAGATTGCCACACTGTCCCCAAGTCATCAGGAAAGGCTGAGGCACCCTGTCACCTGGAGGCTTGCTTGTTCCTATAGGCTCTGCCACTGAACAGACTCTCAGGAGATGGGAATGGGGGAACTTCCTAGACAGAAAACTGCAGGGTGCCTTTATGGATGCAGGCCTGAACCAACAGCACTGTTGCAGCCAGAACCTGCCTGAAGACCAAGTGTGTCCACTGCTGCCTTTGAAGCCTGTGTGAGTGAGGGCTCCTCTCCTACTGCTCCACCTTAGGCTAGAGAAGTGACAAAACTGAGCTGAGTGGGACATAAGTGATAGGAGTGAGCTCCTGTGGCGGCGGCGGCCAGGAGAACGGGACCGCCTGCGTACAGGAGACCTGCATCTTGGGGAACTTGACTTGATCTTCTCCTCATCCGTGGGGGTGACCTACACCACATGGGAGGTGGTGGTAGCATTCTCCTGGGAGGGCTGAGAGATGAGGATGCATCCTTTCTACAGGCATGTCAATCATTTTAATTTTCCCATAGGTGGAAAATATCTCCATGATGTGATCCTTTGTCACATTCCTAGTAAGCCTCCCAATGTGCACTTTGGTAGGTTTAGGTGAAGGGCTTCGCCTTTTCCTCTCCTTTTCATCTCTTTTAGGTGGTTTAGATTTGGAGCGGGAGCGCCGCCTGTTGTCATGTCTACCTCGAGAAGGGCTTGGGGAGCCAGAGGAGCTGCTGGAACTGGAGTTGCGAGATGTACTGGGGCTTCCAGAGCGGCTGGATGCTGAAAACGAACTGCAGCCACTGCTTGAGCCTGTGCTGGTGCTAGAACCTGAACTGGAAGCTGAGCTGGACCGAGACCTGGTGCTGCTGCTTTCCCTGGAAGCCTTGCGTCTCTTCCGGGTCTTATCCCTGCCGCGGTCCTTCTCACTAGACTCCTTTGTCTTTAGAGCGATCCTTGGACTTCTCATCAGAGCGGTCCTTGCGTTTGGTAGGAGAAGGAGCCCTAGTGCTGGATTTTTTATTATTTTCTTTGACTCCTAGCAAGGTCTTCTTTTTCACTCCTGATATCCATTCTCCCCTTCTGAGGTGTTCAAAGCAGCAATGCAGGCCTCACTTATCTGAAATCTCACTTCTAACTTGAGTCTGAGAACCGACCCCTAATCGATTGCAATTTATGCCAAAGAGCAGCATCTTGCCGCCACCGCCACCTCCTCCTGCTCTCCTCAGCCTCTGAGGCTGGCGTCGCTCTGTAGCCAGAAGAAGGTGCCCCCTCCCTTTTATTTTTAGTGTTGAGAGTTTGTTTTGGAAATCATGGGTGGGCTTCATGGAATGAGTTGGAAACACTTCCATGTCCTTTGGAGGAGTTTATGAAACACTGATATCTTTCTTTGTAAATAGTTTGATGCAATTCACTGGTGATGCCATCCATGTTCAAGATTTAGTTGTTGTGAAAATGTTTGAATTATGCTTTTAGTTTCATTATTATGTGTGTATATTCAGATTTTCTATCTTTCTTGAGTCATTTTCAGTTACTTTAGCTTTTGTAGAAGTTTGCCATGTCATCTAAGTTGTCTAAATTGTTGGCATAGAGTTTGCAGTACTCCTCTACAGTAATTTCCATTTCTCTAGCGACATTAGCAATGTATGGTCTTTAATTTCTGATTCCATTATTTGTGTCTTTTTTTTTCTTTTCTTTTCTTGGTGAGCTTTCTTTCTTTCTTTTTTTTTCCCCCAGTACTGGGGATTGAATTTACAACCTCATGCCTCCCAGGCAGGCGCTTATGCCACTGAGCTAAATCACCAGCCCCATTTTATTTACTTATTTTTTTGGTGTAGGAAGGTAATACATCATAGAATAAGCTGTGCTGTGTCTTTATTTTCTTGAAGAGTTTGTTAAACACTGGTGTTATTGCTCTTCAGTGTTTGGAATGAAGTCAACTGGGGCTGGAAGTTTGTAGTACTTATTGACTACATTTGTTGTGGAAAATTGGTACATGGGGCTGGAGATTTAGCTCAGTGGTTTAAGTGCCTGCTTGGCAGGTACGAGGTTATGAATTGGATCCCTGAAACCAAAAAAAAAAAGAAAAAAGAAAAAAGGAAAAAAAATAGCTGGGCGTGGTGGCGCACGCCTTTAATCCCAGCACTTGGAAGGTGGAGATAGGCAGAGTGTTCTGAGTTCAAGGCTGGCTTGGGCTACAACACGAGCATGAGGCTGGCCTGAGCTACATAGTGCCATCCCATCTCAAAAAACTAGGGCTGGGAGTTTGGCTCAATGGCTTAAGCACCTGCCTGGCAGGAGTGAGGTTGTGAGTTCGATCCCCGGTGCTGGGAAAAAAAAAAAATTGGTACATGAGCATAGCACAACTCAATTACTTTTTTCCCCTTTTCACCTTTCCTTTTGCCAGCATCAGATTTATTTAACTTATAAGTCCCTATAAAGTTAATTATCATATATACAGATTATCATATATACTAGGCCAAAAAACACACAAGACAATTATACTAGGTCAAGGTATACTTTTACATAAACCATCCATGCTGGATTACAGTAAATTTTTCTCCCTCTTTTTTCCTATTATCTTTCTTTTTCTTTTTTTTTTTTTTTTTTTTTTTGCGGCACCAGGGATCGAACTCACAACCTTGCACCTGCCAGACAGGTGCTTAAGCCACTGAGCCAAACTCCCAGCCCTAGTTTTTTGAGGCAGGGCCGCACTATGTAGGGCTCAGGCCGATCTTGTGCTTGTGTTGTAGCCCAGGCGGGCCTCAAACTCACAACGCTCCTCCTACCTCAGCCTCCCAAGTGCTGGGATTAAAGGTGTGCACCACCAGCACTGGGGATCAAACTCACAGTTTCACGCCTGCCAGACAGGCGCTTAAGCTACTGAGCCAAATTCCCAACCCTAGTTTTTTGAGGCAGGGTCGCACTATGTAGTGCAGGCCGGCCTTGAACTCACAAGGCTCCACCTACCTCAGCCTCCTGAGTGCTGGGATTAAAGGCGTGCACCACCACGCCTGGCTTACACCTTATTGATATACTGAGTTTCTCATTATAGTAGAAGCTACTATAATGTAGAGAAAATTTTAAAACTTGTGTTTCCAATACTGAGCATATTTCTTTATTTTGGTAACATGTGTCAAGCTCATGACCTCGTGGTTGCCAGGCAGGCGCTGTGCCACTGAGCTACATCCCTGGCCCACTAAGCGTATGCTTTCACACTGTTCGAAAGATGAAATGGGAGACACAGCCTGTTCCCAGGTTAGAAAGCTACAAACTTGATGAGCTTTGAGACTCCAGGTGCCAACTGCAGGATAAGCATAGCTCAGCCAGGAAGGAATGTTTCTCTCACTTCCAAGTCCCAGAGTTATCACTGCCAGGACACCTCTGCCTGGTCTCAGACAACGATGGATTCTTCCTCTGTGTTATATGATAGTAGCCTCATTTCATTGCTGTTTCTGAGAGTGAATTCTGCCTAGCAATTAGTGATAAAGACGTGTAACCAACTGTAGGATATTATGTCATCTGCCTTTTTAATTTACTATTGGAAACCTATATAAATGATTAAAAACTCCAGTTGGTACTGATGACTTGGAAATGAGATTCCCACCAGCCCGCTAGTGTAATAAAACTGTCTTCTAAAGTCCATCTGGTGCCATGTCTCCATTTGGTCTGGTCCTGAATTCCACATCAATGTGACAAGCTACAAGTGACCAGTGACACAGCAGCAGCCCTCTTTCTGTCTCCTGCCCTAGAGTGGGCAGCACTCACACCTTTAATCCAAGCATCGCAATGTGAATTACTTCCAGCATCACACACCCTAGATCCAGACACCTGGACTCTTTCCAGCACACAACACAGCTCTGCAGGCCAGGAGCCATGAACCCAGGCAAGCTGTGCCTCAGTGACTGCTGAAATGACCTCTTGTTGTAAAGCTGTATAGGCTCCAGGGGGAGTTTGGTGAGTTGGTGAGGATGGCTTCCTGCTCTCCCCCACACTCAGATCTCATGACATGGCATACAAAAGGAAGTGTCTTCAACATGCACCGAAGAGATCATTGTCTTTTCTTACTTATTCAAAATAAGCCAATCAACACAAGCAAGTTACTGATTTGTAATTCTTTGATTTTTTTTGCCTTTTTGAGACAGGGTCTCACTATGCAGTTCAGGCTGGCCTTGAGCTCACTTTGTAGCCCAGGCTGGTCTCAAACTCACAACAATCCTCCTGCCTCAGCCTCCCAAGTGCTGGGATTACAGGCATGTGCCACCATGCCTGGCTGTAATTTTTTGATTTGCAGAGGAAAAGACAACTCTTAGACACTCCCCAATATCATAACCTTCAAATACAGAATAGGGGGATGGGGGATATAGAAATGGGGGAAGGAAAAAATGAAGAATTGTAATTCATTCTTGACATTATGTCAGTACATTTCTTCCAAAAGAACAAGTGGGAGTCATGCTATGTAAAAATAACTGTGGCAAAATTTCATTCTATTGAATTCTTGTTAGGTTTCTTTGGTGCAATAGAGAAACAAAGGTAGAAAAGGAAAAAGGCCTTTATTGTGGGTATGGGAGGGCTGCAGAAAAGTGCAGGATCCCTCTGAGGTAGACAAAGAAGCTGTTGGGCTTTTATTAGGTTTGACGGGGTGGAGTTTGAAGGGGTGGGATGAATGACATATTGACAGCTGATTGGGGAGATGCTGGAATACATACAAAAAGCAGAAAATTCAATTCAGGCCTGGAAGAACATAGAAATCAGTATTTGGGTATCAGGGACCTGACCAAAGTCCCCAACTGCCTGTATGAGGGGTATGGTAAAGGACAAAATAAGAAACAGAGACAAATTTAGTAATACATGATGGGAGGCTGGGAGGTCAGTGCCTCAGGATGGGCAAAAACCCAGATACTCCCAATTAGCTACTATTTATTGGGTGTGTACAATGCAATGGTTATATAGGATGACAGGAGTGGCTAGTGGAAGATTCCATATTAGTGGAAGATTCCAGGTCATGGGAAGATTGAGATCAATGACACTGCAGGCAACAGATAGATAATCCTGGAATGACTCAAAAAGGTGGAGATGAACTTATGCTAAAGATTATCTTACTCTAGAGTGTTCTTTTTTTTTTTTAATCTTAGTAGTCTTAGTTTAGTTTTAGTGGATGGGAAAGGATGGCCCATCCCAAGAGTTAATAGAAAGTCTCAAAAGGGTGATACCATAATCCCAAACCTCTATTTACCCTTTAGGGAAGTGTACAAAATTAGCCACTGTGAATTTGTGGTTCCCAATATTTGAGGGAGATGCTGTCACTTTTAGGGTCCAGCACCATGTTGGACAGGTGCCACACTGGGCCTGAAAGAGCTTCAGATGAGTAGAACCCATCATTCCCATTTTTTGATTGTTAGGGGGTGATGACTCTCTTATACTGCTTCCTGCTGAACATGGGTGTCATGGTAGTTGTGGTAGGGGCTGGCATGGTTGTTGGAATGATGATTGATGCCCATATAGAAGCCAGTGCCTGGGGTGTCAGCCAGAACAAGGAGTTCTCTGGTAGTCAAGGCCCACAACCTGGATTGAAGAAATCTTGAAAAAAGCTTAAATAGACAAGGAGCTGTAAGTAAAAAAATAACCAGTAGCATGAGGGGTCCTACCAGGGGGAGAAGACAGGGGGCCAAGCCTCCTAGGGAAGATCAGATGGAAAAAATCTTGGTGAGAGACATCATTTGCATTAGAGGCAATATATTTGTGGATTTTTATCTTATCCATCATGATTGATTAACAAACTAACAGCATGTTTTTCTTTTCCAGCATGGAGCAGGTGTGCCCTTTCATATCTAACTTATGACATTTTTTTATATCTTTTTTTGAATATATTTTTCTGCTGGATGTTTAAGACCAAGTTAAACTGAGACCTGTACAAATTAAAATTAACCTCTTGCTATCTATCAAGTTCAGTGAAGTCTCCTCAGGATTTGTCTTGGAACCATGTATAGAGCCTCTCAGTTTTTGACAGTGTCAGCCATCAGGATGAATCATGGTCATTGCTTGATCAAGTTGTTTTTTGTGAAAGCTTGGAAGATTCATTTCTCCTGGTGACTCTCCTCAGGCACACTACATATCATAGATCACTTTCCTCTGTGGTCCCACAGTCTCCTTGATCAGAAGACCAGGTACCCACAGAGTTACAGGATGTCACTGCGGAGGTTCTCTTATATCCTTAGTCCTCAGTGACCTCAGAGGCCTGAAGCCAAAATATTAGTTACCCCCCTAGCCAATCTATCTTTTTATTTTTTGGTCTCCAAATCTGTTGTTGCCAGGGATTTAGCTCGGTGGGGTAAGTGCCTGCTTGGCAGGTACAAGGTTGTGAGTTTGATCCCTGGTACCAAAACAAAACAAAACAAAGCCTCAGTTGTTCAACATCCAGAAGAGACGATTTATAACATAATAGTGTAATAAGGCAGTAAGCTTAACATTATTATCTTATCTGAATATCAAGCACTTTAAACATAAAATAGAACTGTTATTTTTAATCAGTCATGGATATCCTATTATTTAAATCCCTGTAGAATGTTAACGGTTACATATTTTACACAGAAAATCTGAAATCAAAACCATACATAATATTGCAGCATGACAATTATGACATTTTGTAACCTGAATTTTCATTTTGATATGAAATACCCCTTTTAGTCAATCATCCTTATCTAATACATAAAATGTTTTTATTTAACTTGACCTTTGGTGGGATGTACATCGTATAAGTTTTTGTTAAAGGCAGATGTCAAAATCTGAAAGTCTATCACCATAAATAATCCCTGTTTTACATTTTGGAAGACCTGTAAATGTGGAACCATGAATACATTTAATCACAGCCATATGAAAACCTTGATGTTTTAAATTTGGTTTTGTACCAAGAGCATCTTTTATGAAAAAGTCTTATTGTATTACTTTAACAGAATTTAACATTTTGATGATGACCTGTATAAAACCCAATCACAACATTTAACATAGTATTTTCAAACAATGAGAGACTCTCAAGTCATGATGCATAAACACCAGTATACATTAAATTTAAATAACCAATTATAGCATCATTTTGGCCAGTTGGCAACTCAGGTTGAAGCATGCTTTTATATCTATAACCCATATTAAATTTTGAACAAAGGATTCAAAAATGCAAAAGAAAAAGAAGAAAAAATTATTGAGCTCAAATAAAAAACAATTGTTTATAGATAAGACAAACCAAGAACATGCATAGATGATCTCTACAAATTGGATATAGAAACATATACAGTTTAACAGGCAAACACCTTATAAAATCAGAGTGCACTCAAATATATTGGGCCAATTTGAATTATAACTCTTTTACTTTTTACATTTGTAAGTATAAATAGACTAGTTAGAACCTTTTCGTAGGCTAAGAGAGATTTCTTATGAGAATCAAAAGGAATAAGACCTTTTACATCTGTGAAAGCAAAGACAGTTATTAAAGACAGCCATTAGGAAGTCACAGGAATTAATAACAAATTGGAGCTCCTATTTGATGTTAAAGGAGGTTGTGGGACGAGATTGGGTATGATGTGCAGGCAGGGAAAATAGCAGTGGCAGGGTGGAGGAGGAGAAGGAGGGAGAAGGGGTGATGAGGAGGGGAAGAGAAGATGGTGATGGAGAAGAGCAGGAAGTTGCTGGAGGCTATGGGGCGGGGAGAAGGCAGAAGAGACATTGTCCATAGGGTCAGTGGGATTGTCAGGTAGGCAGTTTGGTGGCATAGAGCAGGCCAAAAAAACTTGGGCTGCCCCACATGCCTGAATGTGGAAGGGATATGCCCTGAGAGCAAAACAAAAAACAAAACAACAAAACAAAAACCTTGTATATAAGGAATCTCTATCCATTTGCTGTTAGGATAGCACAAATTATCTAGATAGTGGAGGGTACTCTTATCAAAGGTGTACCCCTCTGACCAGTGATGGACATTATCGAGTTTGTACTGGGCTCAAGCTGTCTGGCAGTAAAAGCTTTGTTGTTTTGGTTTGAGACTAGGGTGAGACACCTGAGCAGAGTGTGTTTTGGGAGCTGGGAAGGAATATTTCCCATAGTGACTGAAATGCAGGTGAGCCAGAGGCTACAAAATCCAAGTCACAATCCCTTGGAGAGTCGTCACTCTCCTCAGGAATGTGTGTGAGACAAATCCCCGGTGACTGCTCCCACCAGTCATCACTGAGGGAACAAAGGTGGAGTCCCAAAGGACATGGTCCAGAAGGACATGAGGGAATCCTGACATGGGCCCATGATTTATGAGACAGGAATCCTGGAGTGAGAGGTGGTTCACCTGTGAGAACTGAGGTGGGTCACAGTGGATGGAGGCTAGTAACAGCAGCAGTAGAGCCCAGAGAAAGAGGAAAAAGGGGGCAAGAAAAAGCAGAGAGGTGGTTCAGTGATGGGGGGAGCTCAAACCCAGGGTGGCCCCAGGAGCCACTTGCCCTGTCCATCCAAATCAGTCAAGCACCAAAAATGTTAGGTGTTTTGCTGTGGTAGAGAGACAAAGGCAGAAAAGGAAAAAGGCCTTTACTGCAGGAATGAGAGGGCTGCAGAAGAGTGCAGGATCCCTCTGAGGCAGACAAAGAAGCCACTGGGCTTTTATTAGGTTTGATGGGGGTGGAGTTTGAAAGAGTAGGCAGAATGACGTATTGACAGCTGATTGGGGAGATGCTGGCATGAGTGCAAAAACCAAAAAGTTCAGTTTGGGCTTGGAAGAACACAGAAATCAGTATTTGAGGGACACGCTTTCATTTTTAGGGTCCAGTGCCATGTTAGGCAGGGCCATGCTGGGCCTGACAGTTTTGTACAGGGGGAACACATCACTTATTGTGTGGCTGGCAGGTGCTCAATCCTGAGGGCAGGGTGATGAATTTACTTACATGTAGTCTGGTTCTGAATGAACAAGCTATCTAACGGTAGAGAGACATTAAACTATACCACTGTGGAAAACAACAGCGCTGTCTTTTGTAACAAGCAGGATTGCCTCTATCGGGGCCTCTGGCTCACCCTGAGCAGCCCCCTCTGAACACACCAGTTCCAAAGTTGTCTCCTCAGTTTAAGCCTGGGAATGCAGCTATAAATCAAAGATGGCTTATTCAGGTTCTGGGACTTTCTCTTCCCCACATTCCCGCTTCGTTCAGTGCCCCTTCCTCCCACCCTTCTGATTCCGCCTGCACTGCCTGAGTTAGCAGGACAGATTGGGAACCTTCTACTCAGTCGCTGGGAAAGAGGTCAGCTCCCCATCCTGCCTTAGGGATAAAAGAGCCAACTCCTTTGTCCCAGGTGCCCAGGGCTCCATGCGCCCTTCTGCAGAGGTAAACTTTTGCCTCGTGAGTCCTCTCGTTTGTTGTCTGAGTGCATTTGTCTGGCACCCACAATGTGAGTCTGGGGGCCTATTTCTAACAATTTAACAGTGGCACAAGCCACCATATCACTCTGGGAACAAACAACTTTGCTTCTCTCTCAAGATAATTTCAGTGACTGATGAGATATTTAGTCTGGTAGGGTTCTAGGCTATGTGTCTTTGAAAGATTTCCTAGACACTGATACGGATTCTCTGCAGCATCCGATAAGTGGCCCCCCCCAGAGGTGCCGGCTTAGCTGGAACCAAAGGGAGGGGTGGGTGGCATGGAGAGGACACATGCCAGGCTCAGGGGCTGTGTGGACCTGGGCTGTTCCTGGACAGAGAGCACAGTGAGGGCCCCTGAAGGCCCTGCTTACAACGGGTAGCTGATCTTTTGATTCCTGCCAGCTCCAGTTCCCCAGGGGTCCCCCACCTCACACCCTGCCCCCCAACTGGCTCAGCAGTAGACTGCTCCTATACTGGCCCAAATACTGGACATTCTAGGCCAGTACTCAGTGGCTGGGGCAACTGCTCACTCAGCCGTGTGCCATGGAGTGGCCGGCCACTGCGGGTCTTCTGACCCTCCTCTTACTCTCATGGAGAACTTTTTGCTCCATTAGAAGCCGGCTTGCAGTGAGGAGAGAAAAATGCCTTGGTCTCCAGCTTGCACGACTCACTCAGGACAAAGGCCAACTCGTGGGCAAGTCAGTCAGCTTGAAAAAGAGCAGAAAGCCTTGGAGGGAGCACTCAAGGAGGCCCACCTGGAAGGGGACAGGAAAGCACAGCACTGCGAGGCGGCCTACAAGAAGGTGGCAGGGGACAGAGCCAAACTTCGAGAGGTGATACCCTTTCTCCTCCAAAAACACAAAGAGGAACAGTTGCGACACTCTGAACAGCAGCAACTGAGGATGGCAGAGATTTCCACCAGGATCCAGTCCCTAAGAGAGGACTCAAAATCGCTCACAGCCGAAGTGGCTGAAGTCAAAGTCGCGCTGTGGAACATCAGCAAAGAACATCTACAGACTCAGCGAGCATCTTTGCAGTCAGCAAACACAGCTGCGAAGGGAGCGGCAGGAGCTTCAGCAAAAGCTCACAGTGAGGGCCAAGTTTACCAACAAACAGTGCTGAGCTACCACAGGAAACTGAGACAGCAGGCGAAAGCCCGGGCAGAACAAGAGAAGAAACTGCCCATACTAGTGGAGGTGGGCCACACCGCTGAAGAGCTGGAGACCTACAGAAAGAGAGCACGAGACATGGAAGAGGAATGGGAGAGGACCATTCGGTTCTACAAAAGGCAGACAGCGTCTCTGCAGAGAGAAGCCCGTGAGAACAGGGTTGCAGCTGCCATCGCAAAGACGCCTCCGGAATTTAAGGAGGGAAAACGCTCACACCAGACAAATCCTGTGTGCAATAGAGTTGAAAACTCCCCTTTTAGGCAAAGACCTTGCCACACTCAATATCCTGAAGAGCGCACCTGGCAGAGAGAGTTCCCAGCATGGTCCTTCCCCTCAGGGGGTCGGCATGCATCTGCAAGGAGATCTGCTCACCCTCTTCCCACGCTGTGGGAGGAGCCACTGGGATGCTAGGCTGCCTCTCCAGCAGGACCAGAAAGCCCCGCGGAGACTCTCAGATGGGCCTACTTCAGCTCTGCCTGCCCCAAGCCAAGCCCCAGGACAGGGCTTGATTCCTCCAGCCTTCCTCCGGGCCGAGCTCCACCTTCTCTAATTCCTCCAATGGGCCAGGTTCTGAGAAGTCCCCTCCTCCTCCTTCCCTCAGAAACAGGGACAAAGAGTCTCCACATCATCAGCCACCCAGGTATCTCCCCAACCCGCAGCCAGCATTCCCCATGAGAAAGGTCTCTTCCCCGTGGCCTATTCCTCAGGCTCCTCCTCCCAGAGCTGGGGTTTTCCCAGCCCCCACACACCGAAAGGAGCGGCCCCTTTGAGACCCACTCAGACTTTCAAGGAGCCTGCAACCCAACACAGTCCCACACCCAACAGGTAGTCTGATCTGAGCTTTGCTCTGGCTTTGTAAGTCACTCTAATTCTCCCTTACTTTCTGCACTTTCTCACGAATACTAGCTAATAAATGAAGATAATTTAAATATGAAAAACTATAGCTGTTCAAACCCTCAGTCTATATCAATTAGCAGTGACTAAAAAGGAACAGAGTGTACATTTTACTGTGTTTAGAGACAAGCCACACAGAAGTCCCCTCCTGACTGGCTGCTGGCAAGCAGAGTTCCAAGAGCTACCCATCTAACCTGGGTTTGGTCTCCACCACAATGTCCACTCTGTCAGCTGGGCTTCGGGAAAATCTTACCTGAGAACAGGAGGGGAAGGGGAGGAATTAAAATACCCTCCCACTTTGGTGCAGTGGGCTCTTCTCCAGGGGGTTTGCGGGCCTCTGGGAAA
>RJWM01045536.1:0-12778 GCA_004363535.1 Dasyprocta punctata | reverse complement strand
TAAGACATAGCCCTTGGCATTGAACTGGCTAGAAATTAATTAGTAGGGGCCAGAGAGGTATGTATTTAATGACTAATTATAAAATAAACAAAAGCAAGCTGTAAACTAGTATATGATTTAGTAATGTATCTTGTATACCACTGTGTCCTAGGAACCTGAAGAATGAATGGGAAATGCATTTAATTTGATAATGTTTCAAAGATGAATTAGATCTTATGGAAATAAAAAGTTGGAATGATAGGGATGGTATAAGTTTTTATTATCAGGATTAATCTTGGTTAACTAAAGTAAATCTAAAAACCAGAGAAATACTGAAGATTTACCTGTGCTTCTTCTAATGCTTGATGAAGGGATAATATTTCAGACCTCAAATACGCATTTTCTTTATATTCTTTGTTGAAAGACGCTTGCATATTCTAGTAGGAAAAAATAATTATTCTCTTTTTCACATGTATATTACATGTATCTCCATAAAATACCTATCTATATTCTTGCTGGTACCAGTTCAAGTTCTAATTACATATAGATGTTCATCTTTTAAGAAATTTTTAAAAATTTTAGTATCATCAATGCCAAAATTTCTCCTTATTTCTAAATTATTTTTAGGAAACAACAAGATACCATTATGTACACCTGTCAGAATGTCCAAAATCCTGAACACTGGTCACACCAAACTGGGTGAGAATGTGCAGTCACTCTCATTACTGCTGGTAGTACTGTAAAGTGACAGAGATGCTTTGGATGATAAACTGGGCAGTTTTTAACAGAATGAAAAATACTAGTACCATAATCATGCTCTGGTATTTACCCAAAGGAGGTGAAAATTTATCTCCAACAAAAATCTTCATACAGACATTTATAGCAGCTTAAACATGATCGCCAAAATTTAAAAGTAATCAAGAAGTCCTTCAATAAGCTAACAGATACACTGCAGAACATTCAAACAATGGAATACTACTCAGCACTAACAAGGAATGAGCTATCAAGCTACAAAAATGCTAAGGTTACAAAAAAGTAACCTTAGTGATTTTGAGCTGAGAAAAGCCAGTCTAAAAGGGCTGCATGTACTGTGTGGTTCCAACCACATGCCATTCTGGTGAGGACAAACCTAAGCGGACAGCGAAAACAGTAGTTTTCGCTGTAGTGCCAGGGGGTTAGGATGGGGAAGGACAGACAGGCAGAGGACAGAGGGTTTGGGGCGGTGAAAGTACTCAGTGTGATACTACTGTGGTAACTATGTGTCCTTAAAGATTTGTCCAGACCCAGAGTGGATGCTCCAAGAGCGAGGCCTAATGGGAAACACAGACTTTGAACGAGGATGTGTCAGTGTGGACTCCCGGACTGTAATAACACTAACACGCACCCTGCTGGGGAATGCGGAGGAGGAGGAGGAGGAGGAGGAAGACTGTATGTGCAGCAGCAGGGGTTAGGCAGAAAATCTGTGTACCTTTTGCTTAATTTTACTCTGAACATAAAGCTGCTCTAGAAATATGGTTTATTAAAAACCTTTATTAAATCTACTCTTATATTAGGCTACCAGTGAGAACGAATTGGCCTGAGTCATAACCTAAATATTTACCAGTATCTTCCTATCGTGTAAGTTCCACTCTCTAAGCAAACGTTTATGTTACATTACACATACATTTTTTCCTATCGGCAGTAAGACCCTGTGGTCCCAAAAGAACCTGGATGCAGATCTTTTGTTAAAGTCCTCCGTGAGGACAGGGTACCTGGGTGGAGCTGAGGAAAGCACCTAGGGTCTGTGGGAAAACACCAGACCAAACCAGTTCTCCGAGGTAGTGACGGTGACGGGATGGTGGGCTGGGCTACGGGCAAGGACAGAGTGTAAATTCTCCTCCCACAGAGAAAAGGAAAAAACCACTTCCCTATTTTCCCAGGAGATGCATCTCAAGAAAGATAAACATCACACAAGACAGGATGAGAAAAATTATTCCAGATGGGTCCATCTCATCAAGGGTTAACTGTAAAAAAGGATTAAGATATAAAAATAGTTCTCTTTACATATATTTTTTAATTTAAACTTTTTGGCAGGAGTGGTGATTGAACCCAGGGCCCTCACACTAGCTACCTCCCTAGCCCTCTTCTAATTTTTTAAATTTTTGGACTGAGTCTCAGTAATCTGCAAAGATGCCCATGTTGGGCTCAGACTGCTGCCTCTGCTGCCCAGGGCGCTGGGACTTCTTAAATTATGGTAAGATAAACACAAAACTTACCATCCTAACCATTTTTAACGGTAAAGTTTAGCGACATGAAATACATTCACACTGTTGTGCAGCCTCCGCCAATAGGTAGCCCTGTGTCTTACATTTCATTACAAATTTTTCTTTTAACAAGTAGGTTACAATTGACAAAACACAAACATCTCATTTTTCCTAACTTGCTTTTCAAATTATAATAACCTGCATGAGATGATTAGTGTTTAATACATAGTATCAGCCTCAATACAGAAATTACTTACACAGAACTTTTCTCTAAAGC
Organism: Dasyprocta punctata; assembly: GCA_004363535.1. Taxonomy (NCBI): domain Eukaryota; kingdom Metazoa; phylum Chordata; class Mammalia; order Rodentia; family Dasyproctidae; genus Dasyprocta; species Dasyprocta punctata. Next base: position 10,279 of record RJWM01045536.1, on the reverse strand, counting down.
TGTTGAGAGAACCATGAAGATTATAAACCAACATAAATGAGAAAATGAGACTTAAGAGGGGGAAGACCATCTCTGTATGCCAGAACCTGAAACTTACCTTGTTTTCTTCAAGCAACTTGGAAATGAGGTCATCTCTAGAAACTAAAAACAAAAAGTCAACATAACTATGACAAAAGTAACTTACTACACTGAAATACCACGGTATTTTTCCCCTTGAAGCTTTAATTTTTACAGGCCGTATTTCTGGGGGAAATAAGATGAACCTAAGTATTCTTATAGACTAAAAGCCTAAGTATTTTTTATTTTGTTTTTAGAGATAGGGTCTCGCCATGTAGCCCTAGGCTGGCCTCAAACTCATGGCAATCCTCCTGCCTCAGCCTCTTGAGTGCTGGGTTTATAGGCATGCACCACCACACCTGGCTTAGCTTAAGCATTTTTATCATATTTTTATAGACTGGAAACTAAGTTCTGGAATTATCAAAGACACTAGGCCTTTGCAGTGACACATGAGGTCACAGTTTACTCAGAGTTTAGATGATGGGTCTCAGGGATCTTCTAACAAACAACAAAGGCAAGGAGATAATGGGGAACAGCGCTGGGAAACAAAGCGCGTGGACAAGGTGGACAGGGACACAGAGGAGGACAGACCAAGGCGGCATGAGGGAGAGGACGCGGCAGCGCCTGGGGATGTCACAGGGACGGGCCTGGGAGGACAGCCGGCATCAGACTCGGGTGCAGGGTGATGGCGGGCTCTTCTGGTACAGAAGAGATACAGGGCTGGGGGCAGTGAGTTCCAGCCAATACTTCGCTTTCCACTTTTTGATACATCTGCGGGGCCTCTAAACGCAGATGCAGCACAGTAGGGCTGCGTGTGTTTGTGTGGGGACCGGGAAATCATTCAGAGAATACACGCAGCGCAAGAAAATTTAAGACAGAAATTAGAGGCTGAGGTGTTGTGAGTCCGAGGCCGGCTTGGGCTACAACGCGAGCGCAAGGCTGGCCTGAGGTACATAGTGTGACCCTGTCTCAAAAAACTAAGGCCGGGAGTTTGGCTCAATGGCTTAAGCGCCTGTCTGGCAGGTGCAAGGTTGTGAGTTTGATGCCCGGTGCTGCCAAAAAAAAAAAAAAAAAAAAAGACAGAAATTAAAGACAGGGAATAGTTTGGCATTGCACACTAGTAGTCAAAAGATGTAAACTTTCTAAGAGTAATGCTTTGGCTTCATAGAAAATTCAGAGAGCTTAGTTTCCTTTGATTTAAATCCTAAAGCCCAAAAGATATAAAAATCACATCTTACACAGAATATTCCTTATAAAACTACAGTTTTTGAACAAAGGAATCCATGACTCATTAAACTCTAATTCAAAATGTGTAAAGGATCAAAAAGGAAAACTGTAAGACTTGTTCTGAAAATTCTGCTAATCAAAAAAAAAAAAAAGGAATATTTACATTCCAAAAACAATTTAATCACTTTAACACATATGTAGATATTTATTGCTAATATACTTAATAAAAACCGCTTTTTAAATTAACTGAAGAAAATATTTAAAGGCATTCCTTTTATTAATCTAGCTAGAATGACTATAATGAAACTGCACATATGCAAAAAGTCTGTAATTCAATAGTAAGCACATAGCTGGTATTCCGACCACCTTTCTTTACCTCATATTAGTTTGAATTACTATTGTTTTAATCTTTAATGGCTCCCACATATTCTTTACCAAATTCAAATATAAAGCACTAACCCAATGAGAAAGTAACATGAAAAACTCAACAACAGAGAGAGGTGTGCGTCAGAGCCAGCGGTTCCCTCTGCTGTGGGTCTCCCATGGCTTGTGTCCAGATGTCCTCCCAAAGCCTGATGTGGCCACGGGTGGGCTTTTCAGAGGTGGCTGGATCTAGAGTGTGCGACGCTGGGGTGAGGGTGTGTGATTACTAACGCAGTCCACTGACTGGCGTGGCACAGTGCTGGGTGTGGAAAAGGAGAAAGCCCGCCCTGGGTGTGAGTGCTACCAGCCCTAAGGCCATGTAGCCTGGATACCACAAAGCGGACAGAAAGAGGGGTGCTGGCCTCACTTGCTATTTGCTACTGCTTCGCTGTTGTTGCTTTGCTGCCTTCTGCCTTCCCTTCCATGTCATGGACGGCTTCTCTTCCACGGTGCCCCTCTGCCATGCAGCCCTGCTTGGAGGCAGCCAACGATGAACTGAGACCTCTACAAACTGTAAGCTACAATAAGCCTTCCTCCTTTAACTTTGGGTGTCAGGTATTTTGTCTCAGCAACTAGAAAGGTAACTCAGACAGGATCAGTGGGCACAGCCCACCTGGATCTCTCTGTATTCTTCTGTACAGGGAGCACATGTTTGTATCGTCCTGACAAGGCTGTTGCAGGGCTCAAGTGAGACCACGTGGCAGTGCCAGAACACGGACACACTCTTGCAGGCTCATCATCCGGAGGGGAGAGAAAGTCACCTTGGGATACTGTCAGTGAGAATTTCAATAGTAATTCACTACCCAACAAGTAAAAGGAAAAAAAGAGTCCACTATTTTCTGCTAAAACAATCTACATCAAAACACAGGACACACTCCTCTTTCCTCTGTATTTCGTACACAGTACTTTCCGTTTCCTTCCTGGTGCTCCCTGCCCCATCAGAGTCACCGAGTAGAGATGGTGAGATAAAAGAAACACGAGGCTTGGAGTTAGGAGGTCCAGGTTTAGGCTTCACTCTGCCAGTTCTTCCTGTGTAACTCTGCACGGCTATGGAGCTCTGAGCGTTAAATAATCTACGGGAAAGCTCTGTGTAAATCATGCAGCATTAATCACATAACCCTGTCACCTCCGCAGTCGAGACCACCTTAAAGACATATTAAAGTAGGAGTAAGAGAAAGAGCTGACGGGTTAGGAGCAGCTTGACTCCGAGCACCCAGATCCGATCCCGTCTCTTTACTTGCCGTGTCACCTCTGAGGACGCATCCGTCTGTAAAATGAGGGGACGAGTCTACACGCTTATTACGGCCCCTTGGACCTCTCATCTTTACAAATAAAAGTTCATCAAAATATACTGATGATCTGAAGAAGGGAGAGTCTGACATAATGATAGAATCAGTAGGTTAACAATAGGTTTATTCCCTCACTGATTTTCGATTATCCATATTCAATCTAGATGTCTAGAAAACAAATGTTTCCAAATCCACACTTCAATAAGCATGGGAAGACAGGCTAAGATAGTTTGCAGTTAAGAGGGTCAATTTTTTTTATACCAACATTCATTTTTGTTTCAACATTAGAGTCAGAATGGCAATCAGCTATTTTCTACATTCAGGACTGGGGGAAATACCAAGAACCCCGGCTACGGCAGGACTCTGGGCCCTGGAGAGCTTCCACATGCACTCTCAAGAGTTGTGGCAAAAGTGTGCCTTCTAGCAGCTATGTCCTTACTCAGGTCAGCCTTGAGCTGTGAGGTAGCAGTCTCCAACTCTCCCTTTGTTTGCTGCTCCTGCGCCAGTAGTTCTTGGGTTGTCTGCATAGAACTGCGTAAGGCCAGGCAGTTTTGCTGCAAAATGTGTACCTGAAATTGTACAAGAAAAACTCCTTTTCTGTAAGGTAAGATTTGTAATGAGTGGCCTTATAGATTTTCCAAACTACACAGTCAACACCTCAACAGAATGCAGTGGCTCTCAGCAGGGGTCTGCACACTCTTGAGCCACCCTATGACACTTTGAGTGCGTAAAATGGAGCCCACATCACTAAGGATCTGAATCCGTAGTTTTATTTAATTTTAACTAACTTAAATTTAACTAATTGAAGTTCACTGTATAAATGTATTCCTGATTACTTTGCTTGTTAATATTGTTTGCCTCAAGTGTTAGTTCAGTTTAATCTGTCTTTATTTTTTTGGAACCGGGAATCAAACTTAGGGCACTGAGTTTGCCAGGCAGACGCTTGTGCCGCTGAGCTATTTTCCTGGCTAGTCCTTTCTTATACTGCATTAAATTTTTAAAAACTGTAATAAGAATGTTAATAGGTTACCAGAGAAAAGTACTTAGTAAATCTGAAGAGAGTTAGCAAAATTCTAAGCTTAAAGCTAAAATATCAGCTTTTCCTTTCTGACTTCACTTCTCGAACATTAATAAGGAGAGGAAAACTACCTGTTTCCGTTCCACCTCCACCGTGGATCCCATCTCTTGTATTTTGAGGAGCATAGCGGATCCCGATTTCTCAAGAGACTCCCTGAAGTGCTTCTCCTGAGCCAGCTGTCTCCTGAGCTACAGAGCAACACTGTAGTTAGGCAAGATCAGCGAAATCCCACCAGGTTAACCAAGAGCAAAGGCACCACGAGGAAAAGTCTGCTAGGACGCTAACCCCCGCCAGTGTTCCCTGTTCATCTGTGGCTACTCAGAAACACATACTTATTCCTCCTAAGGGGTAGAGTTGAATTTGCTGCCTAAAATTTAAGTCTGCTTCCCAAATTTGGGATTAAGACCTACCAGAAAACTGCAAGTAGCACTCAGAAAAGGGAAGAGTAGAGAAGAACAGAAAGTGTATAGTAAGCAGTAAAGGAAAGCACTGCTATGTGAAATGTCTGCATATATATACATCACAGAGATATAGTGGTGCAGTATAAAATACAAGTCCTACAATGGAGTGTCATTAAAAAGTTAGACAAACACTAGTATCATGTCTTAGTAGGGATCTTCCATACTTCTATATTTTCTGGCTTTATTTTCAAACCCTATTTTTTTATATTTGGGTTTTATCTTTTTTTAAATCCTGTAATACTATAAACATACCTCTAAATGCTTTCAATTCTGTTTTTGGAATTTAAAGTTCTAAACAAATAAAGCAGTAATTAAGCAGGGCCAAAGCTGACACTAAGAATTTTGGGTACTGTGGCACTGTGACACGCTAAGCACGGCATATTTGAAGTCTGCCCCCGGCTCCTGGCACACAGATCCCCAGACCCAGGGAGCCCCCAGACAGTCATTCCCCGAGGTGAGGTGACTGGAGGGCCCTAGATACCTCCAGAGAGGCCGATCAACACAGAGACCAAGGCATGAGAAGAGCGCTGGGACTTTCAGCCCCAGCCCCAACCTCTGCAGGGCTAATGGTCAAGTGGATCGCCAACGGCCAAGGACACCATCACACCTAAGTGACGAAACCTCCATGAAGCCCCAAGAGGACTGGGTTCGGAGAGCTTCCAAATGGCTGTACCCGTGCAGTGCTGGCTGGGTGCTGGGCTGGCGGTGTGAGGAGAGGAGGGAGCTCCATCCTTCTCCCACAGGCCTCACCCTGCGCGTCCCTCCGCTGGCTGCTCACCTGTCTCCTTAGTAACACAAGTCAACTCTCTCTCTCCCTTTTTTTGGTACCAGGGATCAAACTCACAACCTTGCACCTGCCAGGCAGGTGCTAATGCCACTAAGCTAAACCTCCAGCCCTATTTTTTAAGACAGGGTCTCACTATGCAGTTCAGGATGGCCTTAAAAGGTCGACTCTCTCCTACCTGAAATGCTTAGGACAAAAACTGCTTCAGGTTTTGGAGGCTTTTGGGTTTTATTATGTGCATAGGCTGTGAATTAAATATCCTCTTGTGCAGTACTCAGAAATCTGAGACTTTTTGACCACCTCCATAATGCTCAGTAAATTTCAGATTTTGGAGTACTGCAAAGTTTGAATGTTCTGATATACAGTGCTCGGCAGGTATCCTTAAAATAAAAGGGTAAATGTAAGGAAAGTGTTTCCTGGAAATGTGAAGGGAAATGTTAGAGATGGGGCAAAGGACTGGGGGGGGGGGGAAGGGAGGAAATTAATCTAGTAAATGATATGCAGGTACCAATGTACCAAAATGAAATGCATTCTTGTGTGTCACTAATATTGCACCCAAAAAATCAAATCCAGGGGAGGCACAAAACAATACATTCTAGATGGTATAATTCAGATTAAAATATACAAAAAGAGTTTCCCAGAGTTCCGTGAACCACTCCAGAGAATGGAACCGAAGCTGGTGGTCATGGAACCCCAACTCACCCCACAGGTCCCAGGCTGGGTCTGCAGCCGGCATCTGAAGTGGAGGGTGGGGCGGGCTTGTGCACCAAGCCCTTGCCGTGGGAGCTGACCTCACCCCCGGCGGACAGCGTGGGCTCGCTGAGTTACAGGAGACCCGGCCGCCGGAGACAGGCCTGCTTGGCTGTGGGGAGAAACCACCACGTGCCAGTCACAAGTGTGGAGTGGCGGTGGAGGCAAGAAGAGTCTCATGGTGAGGTGGAGACACCTTCCAGCTTCAAATGGGAATTGCTGAGAATGCTATTCTTTTGACGAAGCAATGTTGAAGTGAAAGAAATTATATTTTTAAAATTCAAGAAAGATGACATGAGGGTATATTTTAGAATTCTTGTACACATTTTTAATATGTGTTTCAAGAAGAATTTACTAGGTTAATGGTACCTCTGAAACTGTAATTTTCTTCGCAATATTAACCTATCAATAGTATTTGAATAAATCTTATCAGGACTATGTATTGTCATTCCCTAAATCATTTCTAATTTTATAAAGGAAAAAGAACACCTTAATATTTCTACATTTCTTTGGTTTCTAGTGAGATTAAACATTCTTTAATATGGTTATTAGCTCTTTACTTCTTTCTGAACTGTTAATACTTTTATTCCTTACCCACTGTTTTTTAGGTCTTTTTAAAAGTCAGTTTTAAATCCTTTAAAGGGGGAAATTATTAACTTTTGCCTACTTATAAAAATAATACTAGTTTTATACTTTACACATAGAAGCTTTAAGTTCTCATATGGTCAAATCTATTGGGCTTTATATAATTTTGCTTCTTCAAGCTTAGAAATTCCTTTTCTTCCAATGACAAGTTAAATATTACAATTTTATGTAAGAGTGAGTCAGTGTTTTCATTTGGGGCTATGTTTTTTCAGGTTTTTGTATCGGATTATATAATTAAGATTTTATAATTTTGTACAGATTATATAATTTTGTACAGATTATATAATTCATTTTAAGGAATACCTTAATGCTGTTTTCTAAGCTCTCAATCAAGTTATGTAGTAGAATATCAAGATATGATTTGTTCCTGGAAGGTTTCAGAGTTCTCACGCACAAACCACCTATTTTGTACTGTAGTTACATCACTGTTAAATGTGTTCAATCTATAAATCAGCCATTAAAGTCAATATTTCACTGCTTTGAATTGTTTAGCATTCTCGTGATACAGGTTTTAAAGGATTCAGCTCCTTTTCACAAAATGGTAACTTGAAGCATTTGCCTCTTATATATATAATTACACATAGACAAAGTGTTTTCAAAAAGAAACTTTGATAATTATACTACTGAGGCATTCATTTCTAAAGCATTATTAACAGAAAGGCTATGTTTTCTCCACAATTTTTCTATAAACCTAAAACTTCTCACTTAAAAAAGGGCAAACAAAGTCAGGCATGGTGGCGCACACCTTTAATTCCAGCACTCAGGAGGTTGAGGTAGGTGGAACGTTTTGAGTTCAAGACCAGCCTGGGCTATAAAGTGAGCCCAAGGCCAGCCTGAACCACATAGTGAGACCCTGTCTCAAAAAGACAAAAGAAAAAGAAAAAAGAAAAGGCAGTCCATGAACATAGCTGAAATTTTGTTAACGTTCTAACTATGAGTGATCATGCTTTTATCAAATTAATAGCAAGTAAATTTCTCTACATAAGAGAATTTTCTAGATACCAATGCTTACCACCTTAAACACTACAATTATAATTTGAAAAAGTTTTTTATGAGAAATTTCCTAAGAAGCATGTCTACTGCCCTGGCTTATAGAAAAGAATCTCTGAATGCAATCTGACATTTTGATTTGGACTAATGTTAGGATTCTGCTCAGGAATACTGCAGTGCTTGAGCCACTGTCAGCCCTGCAGAGTGATAAACTGTTCCAACTCTTGCTCTGCAGTTTCAGATGCCACTTCTAGTCCAACAGCTTCGTAGAGCTACCTGTCTCCTAATCCCAAACCCTAAGCTGAAATGAAGGCTCAAGGTAAAAGGAGATGGGCAGATTTATTAACTGCTTTTTAAACAGAATTTTATATTAAAAAGGCCAATGATGAAGGTGCCCACTTGACTGTACTCGGCTTTCCTAGTCTCAGTCCCCATCTAGTACCATTTCACATGAGTAAGAGCAACCGGATGTGGTGCCGATTTCCGTGCTGGCTCAGAGCGCGTTTCTTTCTAGCTTTACAGCAATATCCAGGAAAAAGGAAGTCTCTGCTGTAAGGCCAGGTGCTTTCACTTGCATCACATGTGCCATGATTTAGTCTTCCACCACACAGTGACATATTTTCTCCTTCGAAGAACTCTCCTGGTTCTCCTTTTCTACTTATTTCCCTTCTTCAATTCTGACACCCCTCAACCCTCTAGCATTCTTTTGTCTTACCTCCTGAATTTTAAGGCTCATTTTATGTTTTGTGGTCTTTAGCTCCTCTTCAATAATAGCTGCATTCTTCTAAAAATAGAAGGAGAAAGAGTTTTAAATAACCTAAAATGACAGGAAGAAATTAGGTACATCAGTTCAAATCTAAGCTTTCTTTTGGCAACCTATAAAAGCTGGGGATTTTTTTCGGTGGGGGATACTGGGAATCAAACTCAGCACCTTGAGCTTGCCAGGCAGGCAGAAAGCTGTTTTCATACGGTTATAAATACTTGCTATTTTTTTAAGTTTGAAGTAATTATTACAATGAGATGGTCTTAAAAAGTCATTTTATTTCTTTAATGGTGCCTATCATTTCACTTTTTGGAACATAAATTGTGAGTAATCATATCCACCCCTCATGCAAAATTCAGTAATCATCAGAGCACAAGGTAGTAAATGCTAGGTATGTTTCTCACAGGGTAGATACCTATTTTTTTAAAGAACTGTTTCTTCTAGCTTCAAACATTATTTATGCTGAGGAGCTGAGGACAAAACACAGCTTTCCTTACCTATCCTTTTTCATTATTAAGGACATCACAACCCCCGATGTCAATCCATAGCACTGCTTTCTGAGTCTTAGTCCCCATTCAGTACCACAATCCGTAACACCGAGGTGAGAGGTCACGGGGCTCTCATCGCTCAGGCGATGTGTCTGCTCCCTCACCACCCTGAGCCCTCTCCTCACAGCACTCCGCCACGCCCCCACCACGTCTTTGCCCCAAACGGTCACATTCTGTCTCCTCTGTATCAAAAACCTTGATCATTGCCCATAGGATCAGCCCCGCTATGATCGTTCTTGATTTCCTGATGCTCTTCAATGGATGCCTTGCTAATGTCCAACTTGTTTCCTACAAACCAGTTCCTGCTCTTTGTCAGGCTGGTTTACACATTCCATACCTAGTGGAAAAACTGAGGTTCAAGCCTGGGTTACAGGAAGAAGACAGGTGGTGATCCTGGACACATGGCCTCTCTGCTAGCTCCAGTACTCTACTGTTAAAAACAAATCACCTGAATTACCCTAACATCCCACTTCAGAAGGCCTTGCAAAATAACATGCTCAACCACATGGACTGCCTGGGCCGCAGGACAAAAGCAGTATTTTAAGCCTTTATCCCCAGTACCTGCTATTTTCCACTGCCTCTCTGGTGCGCCTTGAAATGTGCTTACCACTCCACTTTGCTTCCTAAACGCCCAGCTCAAGTCCCACCTCATCCCTGTAGCCCACCTCCCCCACCCCACAGAGGGCATCCTCACCCCCGCAAACACCCCGAACACAAAGCCCTTATTCTATTGTCCTCTACTCCTGGAACATTTTCTATACTCTTTTCCCTGTTTACCATTCTACCCCTTATTCTTCTAAACAGTGTACAGGCTCGTAAGAGAACACAGCCTCTACCTTGTATGTCTGGGTGCTCACTGTCCCTGTCTAGGGGACACAGTGCTTTACGTTATCAGTGCAGAGAGATGTCAATGCCAGGAATCCTCCCCTCAAGGTCACCTATCTCTCAAGGTCAGTTTTATGGGTTTACTGTCCGCTCCAGCTGGTACCCAACAGTAAGCCTGTACTTTAGAACTCTGACTCAAACCTTCGTCTCTGAGGCAATTTCCAGAGTGGCGGTCAACCTCTGCACCTCATCTTGCGCCTTGTCCTCCTCCTGCTTTACATCTCTCAGTTGCTGGCGCAAGTTCATCACTTCAAGATGCAACAGCTTCAAATCTCTGGAATGCTCCTCCTGTATGACATTCAGCCGATCCTTCAGTAAAGCTACCAGACGTCACAGGGGCGGCATTAGGCAGGAGGATGAGGAGAGCAAAGGGAAAAAT
>RJWM01045535.1:0-12768 GCA_004363535.1 Dasyprocta punctata | reverse complement strand
ATCCAATTTAAAACATGATTCTCCTACCCCTGCAGAACTTTCTAATCCTTGATGATCTAGATGTTTTGCATGGGAAATAAGGCAAGCAGGCAGCAAGTCTTCATGAAAATATCTATGATGGTCTTGTAACAAAGTAATATTTTGGGGGGGTTATTTAACATCACAAAATTCATGTATATATATATATATATATATATATATATATATATATGTAAACTGAAATGAAATTGTGAATTTTTTATAGAAAATCTGATATGAGAAAAAGGTTTTAGCGTAAAATAAGGAAACCAGGTAGTTTCTAAACTTGTTTGCAAGTCATGCTGGTCCTTCCAGATACTTTAATTTTGTATAATTATAAACTGTCATATACTGTGTTATACATTCTGTCCCCACTCAAATGCATTTCCACTCTTTTTCAGTGATTCTTCTGATATCCATAAATACTTGTGAGTGCATATTGTCTTCTAGTTTCTTTCATCTCGTTATTGTACCTTCTTCTTCACTTTGCATATTCTTTTTCCTGGGATGGGGGAAGTGTTCAGCATACCACCAGGGAAAAGGAAGGACAGTATAACTGAGAGACGGAAAAAGTTTCCTCCTTCATCTGCACATTGAAATTTGGATTGGATAAATAATCCAATTATTTATTGTTATATAACAACTCACTAGTACTTAGTGGTATAAAATAACCAATTAGTGAAACATTTACTGTGCACAGATCCAGAATTTGAGAAGAGTCTAGTAAAGATGGCTACTCTGTTTTCTGTATGAAGTCTCAACTGAGAAGACAAACTGGCTTGAGGCTGGAGCCATCTGGGAGGTTTTTCATTTGCATACATGAGCTGAGATGATTCAGTAGCTGAGCTCAGTGGGGACTCTTCAACACAGCTCCGACATGTTGTCATTTCAATGGCTTGGGCTTTCCTATAACATTGTAGCATATGGGTACTAAGTCTCCTTACCTACTAGCTCAGAGTTCCAAGAGAATCCTCCACATGCCAAGGTAGAAGTTGTCTGACCTAGACTTGGAAGTCATATGTCATAGCTTTTACATGCTTTAATCATGAGCACCTAAATTCAAGGGGAGAGGTCTTGGGCTTGTATTTTCAATGTATCTTAAAACTACTACTATAAGAAAAATAACATACACTCAGAAATACTATTCCAAAGTTACTATTTAAAATAATCATGCTTATTCATAAGCAGACTTTCTATGAGGCAGACCCAACCTACAGAAGTGTTGTTTTCTGCCTGTTCATCCTTTTAGTCCTTGTTCTGTTGCTTCTTTCTCATGCAGTGATAAAGAACCTATAAATATGTCATTTAAGCACCCTATCTAACAGAATTTCTAATTGTGCATTACCAATGTGTATACAACAAGTTCTGTAGAACAGCTAGATAATCAGTAGATAATCGAGTCAGGTAATCAATGGATGTTTCCCCTCAGATCTAATCTGTGATTCTGAGTTGCTTTATTAAAAAAATTTAGAGTCAATTATATTGCTGCATGTGACTGGTACCTGCCCTGTACACGCTCCAGTCAGGACACTTCTACTCTGGGCCATCGGCCTTGAAGAGTATAAACAGCAAACAGAAACTTTTCAAATTGTACTGACAGTCCAGCTTAGTAAATTAATTATTGAACAGGTACTACCAAATGCTGTTGACATGTATGCAGTTTGACAAGGCTCCTATAATGTCCAGTCCTTTCGGGAAAGTAATTCTGTAAGAAAATTGCCAGCAGTAGAAGGGGTGGATTCAACCAGGTGACAGCCATGTTGTGGCAATCAATGCAGGTACACAAGGAAATCAAATATTAATGAAAGATAGATTTGTTGGTGTGTAGGATTGGTGTTTTTTGTAAATGCCATTTTACTTCCACTGTCTGCTTTCCAGTCAAGGCTGAGGAGAAGCTCAGTGACACTAAACTCAAGGTGACATTTCTCATTTCAATTATTTGTTAAAGTGTCTGCCTTCTCCTTTTTTCTCCCACCTTTTGTCAAGAACTAAAGGCAAAATAATGAAATACTCCACAGACTACAGAGGGTCTAGAGAGAAGAGAGAAAATTTTGATGAGCTTTCTGAATGTAGAACACATGCTAATTTGTAAACCAACATGAGACTTTAGGGTAGGATCTTTGGGGAGGATCTCATACAAAAATACCAGATAATTTAATCTTAAGAAAAGCCTAAATTTTTATTTAGCAAATTATCTGTTAGTTTGGAATAAATTGTGACTGTTCAGGATAAATCACAGAATTGCTTGTTATAGGTAACATTGCTTTCATACTTATGCTAGACTTTATAACATATTTTCTGTTTGTTTTCTGAAGAGTTGGTAGCCATTTTAATCAGTCATATTTGTAAAATCTGCTAATCTTTTTGCTTTTGATTGCTTCTTTTATGTAATGTGGAGACTGCTAGAAACATTCATTGGGCAGGGGCAAGAGGCATTAACAATATTTATCTGGTGTTTCTTAAGACTGGCAAGAATTTGTTGAATAGTTTCTGGACTAGCTATTTTGGCTAGGTTGATAATTGTTAATTAATTTTATTGAATAACAATCTAAAGCAATGGTGTCAAACCTATGGTACATGTTATGTGCCACAGCAGGCTGCCTGTTATCAGGGAAAGTTATAATGTTAGGAGTCTTTGAGGAATGATCAAAGCAACAATAACTGGAAAATATTTCATGTTTTTAAAGTTAGATGGCATCTACTTGTTTTCATGCAGTCAACTAGGTAATTTCTTTAGCCCAGAGATTGTGAAGCTTTTATAACTTTTATCTTGGTTTTGAATAGATAAATATTCACTTTGGCATGAAATATTCCCATGGAATAGATTTTTAAGTCTTTAAAATTGGACATAGTATATTAAATAAAGGAAAAAACTTACCCAGGCCATTGTTTTTATTAATTTCACTTTGAACTCATGAAAACTCAGTTGAAGGCAATAGTGATCAGGAGACATAGGAGCAGATAGTCTTGAAGTTGAAAGATGTTTTTTTAATTGAGGCAGACAGGTATTCAAGAATGGCCTGGAATGAAAGAAGTAAGGAAGTAAGAAGGGAGGCACATTCTTCTTTTTATCTTTTCCTTTCTTTATTTCCTTTCATTGTAGACAACATAATAACTCATCAGGGACTTTCAAATTCTGTTTCCTGGACCTATAAAATATTGTACCTTGCCTGTAAATAGAACTTCACAGGTACAAGTATGTGAAGGATCTTGAAATGCAGAGAGTATCCTGAATTATTCATATAGATTTAATGGTATCACAAGGTTCTTAAAAATAGGGAGTCAAGGCTATTTTATTCTGTGGGTATCATACCTTAATTATAAAAGAAATACACACAAAAATAGGGAGATGAGAAAGCCTGAATTAGAGGAGATGGGAGGATGGAAATTAGCTAGCATTGTAAGTGATCAAGCCAATCACATGAAGGTAGCTTAGAGAAGCTGACAAAAAGCAAGAAATGGACTGTCTTTCACAGAGCCTCCAAGAGGAACACAGCCCTTCTGGTACTTTGTTTATAGTCATTATTGTAGTCAGGGGTTGCAAGGAAAGCAGTTACATAGAGGACACAGAATTTATAGCATTATTTACAATGGTCACCCAAGGAGTCAAATACAAGATGTTCAGGAAATCTGTCCACACACCAAAGACCTGGAGAATTCAGCTGAGGGACTTGATCCCATGGCAATATCCTGTATGGGTCCAGGTGAAGACCTAGAACTCATAACAATGCCTCCCATGTGTCCAACTGGAGGTCTAGAGCCCAAAGAAATGATTCATGCAAGTCTGTTTCATGGATCTGCACTGGGAAGGCCCCAAGTTTAGTGGTGGAAGCTAGTAAGTCTGTGCCAGTGGAATGAGGGATCTGTGCCAGCAGGCTGAGTGTCCTGCATTGGAGACTGGAAGCAACACTCAAAGTAAGAACCAGAGCTCCTCTGAAAAATATGACAGCCATCCTCAGGGGCAATGAGGTCCCAATCTCCTCCAATGATGAGAATAGCTGAATTCATATCAGGAAGCCAGCATGACAAGATTCTTCTGGAGATTGAACAGCACACATCTTCCCCTCTGGAGCCAAAGTTAGGACCAGAGCTCCTCCAAAGTGAACCACAGCCGTTCTCAGCAGCAATAAAGTCCTGAACTCCTCTGACGATGAGAACAACCAAGTTCATATCAGGAAAGAAGCTTGACAAGCTCCTCCAGGAGAACCCATGGCAACAGGAGAACCAATAACACCAAACAACAACAACACAGACAACCAACAGTGCTACTCTTCCTCTCTAGGTCTCCTTTTTATGCTGGCAACAGTCCTCAAGTGGGCCATCTACCCTCAGCACCATGCTATTCAGTTCATCTGGTGTTTAAATTGATCACCAGATTTTAATCCATCACAGTCATGGATGACCCATTTCTCTTTTGCTTCAGTGCAACAGCATTATGTGATAACAAATCTATGTTATTTTAACCCCCCATATTTGTACTTATTTATTACTGCAGAAGTAGGAATATAATACAAATTTTGCCCCTCTGATATACTCCCTAATCCATGTTCCATTCCTCTTACTGCACACCCTGCTCCTTTTCCCCTCACTCCCATCTTCTCTCCACCAGTATTTTGTAAAGTATGCAATAGTGAGAAAAAGAAATCTAGCTAAGGCTTACTCCTTTGTAAACATAAGTCTGTGAGTAGGGAAATTTGGACAATAAAGCAACAACCAGTTTACATAAGTGCTTTGATGCTGAAATAAGTAGGGATTAGAGAAAATAGGTGTTGTGTCTCCTTTTCTTTCTCTTTTCTTTTTTTAATTAATTAATTTTATTAGTACATATTTGCCATACATAATGGTCACATTTGTTATAGGTAATTTGAACTCGTCCATAATTTTTCTTAATCCTTTATTTCCCATTCCCCTCCCATCCCTTCAACCCTTTTTAACTTCTGTATTTACAAAAGCTTTGTTTCCATTTTTTCCATTGCATTCTCTTTTTTAAAATCTCTTTTCCCTTCTTCCTTTCCTCTCCCCTTTCTCTTATTCCCCTTTCTATTTGAACATGTACTCCCTACTTCCCAATATCTTTCCTCCATTTTTCTCCTTACATACTCTTTGGGTTTCTCACACAAGGGAAATAATGTGATATTTTAAAAATTGTGTGTTTGATTTATTTCACTTTTTCTTTTTATTTTAGAAAAGTAAAACAGAAAAAAGGATGGAAATGATATAGAATTTCAAAAACAATAGAAAATTAACACTAATTAGTATATTGCATATTGTTATTTTAGAAGTGGTTGTTCAGGTTACAAGATTGAGGCACAAAGAATGATCAAACAATCAAACAATGAAAGCATGAACTGTTCTAAAGTCTGATTTATTTCACTTAAAATTATGGTCTCAAGATGCATCCATTTGCCTACAAATGATTCATTTATCCATCTTTATGGAGAGTAACACTCTGCTATATACAAATATCAGAATTTCTTTATCCGTTCATCTGTTGATGGGCATATGGGCTGTTTGCAAGACTTAGCTGTTATAAATTGTGCTGCTATATATATAATGTCACTGTGGTTTAACTCTGTTACTGGGAAGATACCTAGGAGTACACAGCTGGGTTAAATGGGACCTCTAGTTTTGTTTCTCTTCATACTGATTTCCATATTGGCTGTACCTTTATATATTCTCAACAGTAGTAAAGAAGGGATTCTTTTTCCTTATCACCTTGCCATAATTTGTTATTGATTAGTTTCTCGATAATAGCCTTTCTTTTCAGAGTGAGATGGACTCTCAGTGTTGTATTAATTTGCATTTCTCAAATGACCAGTAATGTACATTTTTCACATATTTATTTGCTGTTTGTACTTCTTCAACTGAGAAGTGTCTATTCATTTCAGATGTGTATTTTTGGATTGAGTTTTTAAATATTTTGGGGAGATCTGATTTTTTAAAAAAATTATTTATACATTCTAGATGTTAACCCTTTGTATGGGGAGTAGTTGGTAATTTTTCCCATTCTGTGGATTTTTTCTTCACTCTGTTGGTTTCTTTTGCTGAGTGAAAGCTTTTTAATAAGATGAAATCCTGGGGGTTGATTCTTTGTAGTAATTTTTGTGTAGCTGGGATTTTGTTTATGAAATCTTTGCCTTCATTTGCATTTTTAGGAGTTTTGCCTATTCTATTTTCTAGCAGAGTGTTTTTGTTTTTATACTTAGGTCTTTGATTCATTTCAATTTTAATATAGTGCATGGTGAGAGATATGGGTCTAGGTTTAATCTTTGGCTTGTGGAAAGCTAATTTTCCTGGCACCATTTATTAAGGAGGTTATCTTTCTTCTAGTGAAAGAATTTGACCTCTTTGTCAATGATAAGTTTCTTCAGTGTGTTTGGGCTTGTTTCTCCATCTTTTATTCTGTTCCATTGATTCTTATGTTTCTTTGCCAGTACCATGCTATTTTCATTATGGTAGCTTTGTAGTATAGCTTCAAATTGGGGATTTTGATGTCCCCTGCTTTGTGCTTATTGCCCAGAACTGCTTTTTCTATTTTAGATCTCCTCTGGTTTCATATGAATTTTAGGAATATTTTCTCTTAGTTCTGTGAAGTACGCTATTGGTATTTTGAGTGGAATTACATTAATCTCTATAACAGTTTTAGAAGTGTGGCTGTTTTTACTATGTTCTGCCTTTCCAAGAACAGGGGGTGTATTTCCATCCTCTTTATTCTCCTTTTCAGGTACTATAGTTTTCTGTGTATAGATCTTTCACTTCCTTCGTTAGATTGTCTTAAGTATTTCATTTTTCCTGAGGCTATTGTGAAACATGTTTCCCTAATTTCTCTCAGTGACTTTGTTTTTCATGTGCAGGAATGCTATTGATATTTTGAGTGTTAACTTTGTATACTGTTATGCTACATTTCCATTAATTCTGGGAGTCTTTTGGTGAAGTTTTTGGGATCTTCTGTGTAGAATATCATGTCATCAGCAAAAATGATATTTTGACTTCCTTTTCTATCTTGCTTTATTTCTTTCTCTTGTCTAATTGCTCTGGGTAATGATTCCATAATTGTTTTGAATAGGAGTTGTGATATTGGACATTCTTGTCTTGTTCCTGATTTTAGAGTTCAGTTTTTGACCATTTACTATAATGTTGGCTGTTGGTGTGTGATAGATGGCTTTTAATGGTTGAAATAAAGGGTTTCTATTCTGATTATCTTTAGAATTTCTATAATGAATTGGTATTGGACTTTGTAAAATGAATTTTGTCCATCTATTGAAATGATGATGTGGTTAAAGAGATTATGACCATAATGAAGGAAATGGTTAGTGAATCTAGAGTAGATACAGATTAAAAATAAAACAGTAGAGGAGCTTAAGAAAGACATAGAAACAATGAATGCCAAGCATATCAAAAAAACTGTATTCAAGCAACAGATTCAAACAGGTATCTAGGAGTTTAAAAATTCTATTGAAAGTATACAGACCTGAATCAACTAATGTAAAGACAAAAATATCAGATCTAGAAGGCAGTATTGTGAGTTGCAATCATCAAATTAATGATTTCTTAAAAATAGCAAGGGGTCATGAAAAATCAGTCCAACAGGTGTTAGATGATGCAAAGAAGACTAATATAAGACTATTTGAATCGATGTAAAAGCAGAAGATAGCACAAAGGTCATAAAAATGCTGTTCACAGAAGTAATAGAAAATTCTCCAAGCATGTAAAAGAAATTTGATACATACATAGGTGAGGCATGTAGAATTCCAAATATGCATGATTAAGAAAACACAAAAACAAAACAATAACAACATCAAAAACTACACCAAGACATGGAATACTCAAGATTCCAGAAATTCAACACAGGAACAGAATGTTAAAAGCAGTTAGAATAAAGAAGCATATCACCTTTAAAAGAAAACCCATAAGAATCAAGGCAGATTTCTCAAACTTTAAGTCAAGTAGAACTTGGAGTAAAGTATTGCAAGCCCAAAAAGAAAACAACCTTTAACACTTGATTTACCCTGCAAATTTATGATTCAAAATTGAAGGAGAAACAAGAAACCTCCATGATGAAGAGCACTAAACTAGCACTGCAAAAAGTTCTGAAAGGTATTTTAGAAAATGATAAGTGTATGAAGAAATGTATCCATTTCTTCTGAATTTTTCATCTTACTAGGGTACAGGTTCTCAAAGTGTGGTGTGGTCATCTGGATTTCTGCAAGATGTTATAATTTCACCATTTTCATTCCTAATTACATGGATTTGGGTCTTTTATTTTGATAAAGTTGGCTAAGGGTTTGTCTATTTTATTTAATCTTTCAAAGAACCAATCTCTTCAGTTCATTGATTTTTGAATATTTTTCATAGTGTCAATTGTATTAATTCTTCTCTGATCTTTATAATTTGTTTCCTCATATGAGCTTTGGGTTTAGATTTCTTCTCCTTTTCTAAAACCTCAAGGTTTAACATTAGATTGTTTATTTGAGCTCATTCTTGTTTTCTACTATAAATTTTTCTCTCAAGACTACTTTCATTGAATTCCATAAGTGCAAATATGTTGTATCAGCATTATCATTTAATTGTAGAAACTGTCTAAGTTCTTCTCTAATTTTGTCTGTGACTCATCAGTTGTTCAGGAGGTATCTTAGTTACTTTTCTCTTGCTGCTATAACAAAATACCAGACATCCAAGAGGAAAAGTTTATCTTGGATCACAATTCATAGAGGCTTGAGTTGATAGTTGGCTGGATCCAAGGCAGGGAAGCAAGGCAGAGGGGCAAGTGGTGACTCTGATTGCAGGTACCAAATGTAGTTTTCTTGCTTGAGCAGATTAACCATCTCCTGGTACTTGTTATGCAGCTATTAATTTGGCAAGTGCCTTCTTCTCCATACCTATCTATGGGAACCATCAGAAACAATTTTCTCTTAGCTATAAAGTCCAGCAATACACCTTTCCTATCAAACCTCAGAGTCATATTAACTCTACAGCCCTGTGTCATAATTTAGTTTGTGATCTTGATGGCCTTTCTCTCTCAGAAGGTATCACACTTCTCCATTAAATTGATGATGTTATGCTGATTGGGCCAAGAGAGCAGAAGATAGCAACCACTCTGCATTTGTTAGTAAAGCATTTAAGTGCCAAAGGATGGGAAATAAATCCGACTAAAATTCAAAGTCCTTCTACCTCAGCAAAATTTCTAGGAGTCCAGTAGTATGGGGGCATGTGGAGATAGTTCTTATAAGGTAAAAGATAAATTGTTGCACCTGGCTTTCCCTACAACCAAAAAAGAGGTATGATGCCTAGTGGGGCTCTTTGGATTTTGGAGGCAACACATTCCTTACTTTAGATGTCTTACTTTGACCAATTTGCCAAGTGACTTGGAAAGCTGCTAGTTTTAAATATGTCTCAGAACAAGAAAAGGCTCTGAAACAGGTCCAGGCTGCTGTTCAGGCTGCTCTGCCATTGGGGCCATACGACCCAGCAGATCCAATAGTACTTGAAGTGTCAGTGGCAGGTAGAGACGCTGTTTGGAGTCTCTTGCAGGACCCTATATGTGAATCATAGCAGAGACCTTTAGGATTTGGGAGTAAGGCTCTGCTGTCATCTGCAGACAACTACTCTCCCTTTGAAAAACAGCTCTTGTAATAACTAAATTTAGTAATGCAGCTGGATACAAGGTGAGCACTCAAAAATCAATAGCATTCCTGTACACAAACAACAAAGTCACTGAGAGAGAAATAAGGGAAACCACACCCTTCACTATAACATCCAAAAAAATGAAATACTTAGGAATCAATCTAACAAAGGAAGTAAAAGATCTATACAGTGAAAATTACATTACTCTAAAGAAGGAAATCGAAGATTTCAGAAAAAGGAAAAATATTCCCTGTTCATGGATAGGAAGAACAAACATCGTGAAAATGGCCATTCTCCCAAAATTATTAGACAGATTCAATGCAATCCCAATCAAAATACCACTTGCCTACCTCACAGAGCTAGAGAAAGCATTCCTGAAATTCACCTGGAACCAGAAAAGACCTAGAATAGCATAGGCAATTCTGGGCAACAAAGGGAAGGTGGGAAGCATCACAATCCCTGACTTGAAACTATACTACAAAGCTACTGTGATAAAAGCAGCATGATACTGGAATCAAAACAGACCTGAAGATCAATGGAATAGATTAGAAGATACAGCCACAACTACAAACACACTTAGCCACCTCATCTTTGACAAAGGGGCCAACCATGTACATTGGAAGAAAGACAGCCTCTTTAACAAATGGTGCTGGAAAAACTTTCTTTCTATATGCTGTAAACTAAAACTAGATCCATGCCTATCACCATGCACTAAAATAAAGTCAAAATGGATCAAAGATCTGAATATAAAAACAGAGACACTAAACCTACTAGAAGACAGAGTAGGTAAAAACCTCGATGACATAGGAGTAGGCAGAAAGTTCATGAACAAAAATCAGATTGCATGGGAAACACTTCCCAGAATCAACACCTGGGATCTCATCCTACTAAAAAGTTTTTGCATCTCAAAGGAAATCTCCAACAGGGTGAAAAGAAAACCCACAAACTGGGAAAACATCTTAGCCAATTGTCCATCAGACAGAGGACTTCTATCTAAAACATATAAAGAATTAAAAGAAATCAGGCCCCCAAAATTCAAGGACCCAATCCAAAAATGGGCATCTGAGATGAATACACACTTCTCAAAGAAAGAAATACAAATGGCAAATAAATATATGAAAAAATGTTCAACATCAACGGTCATTCAGGAAATGCAAATTAAAACAACACTGAGATTACATCTCACTCCAGAAAGAATGGCCAAGATTAAAAAATCAACTGACAACAAATGCTGGAGGGGGTGTGGGGAAAAAGGAACTCTTCTCCACTGTTGGTGGGAATGTAGACTGGTGCAGCCACTGTGGAAGTCAGTGTGGAGATTCCTCAAGAAGCTAGGATTGGAGATCCCATTCAACCCAGCTATCCCACTTCTGGGCATTTTCCCAGAAGAATTGAAAACATCATACCACAGTGATATCTATGCACCCATATTTATAGCAACCCAATTTGTAATAGCCAGATGTTGGAAACAGCCCAAGTGTCCATCAATCAAGGAATGGATAAAAAAGATGTGGTATTTTTATACAGTGGAGTACTACTCAGCTATTAAGAAAGATTGCATTGAGATTTTTGTAAGTAAATGGTCACGACTGGAGACCATACTCATAAGTGAGATAAATCAAACCCACATGTGTAAATACCGTATTGTCTCCCTAGTGTAAGAAATGGAAAAGTATATATGATCCAAAATCTATAATAAATACTACATAAGGGTAAAAAACAGCTCAAAGAGCAAAAGTAATTGGGAAGGGAAAAGGTGGAAAGAGAAAAGGAAAGAGGAAAAGATATAAACCTGTCTATACGTATATGTAAGATAACTAAAATGAACACACTGCTGAATGTATTCGTTATTGAGAAAGAACAATTAATACTCATATGATTAGATTAATTTTATATGTCTATATCCGTTAATGTAAATAACCATTTTAAAGATAACGATACACAATATTGCAACCATTGTCAAGTTTCTATCATCCGGTTTTGTAGACCTGCAATGTTACTGTTGTGCATTTACTCTAGTCGTTTGTTTGTCTCTTTTGCTTGTTGTCTTTGTTATATATGTCTTTTTTTCTTTTTTTCTCTCTTAAATAAAAAAAAAACATGAAAAAAACAAAAAGAAAAACAGCTCTTGGTTTACTACTTGACCTTAGTGGAAACTGAACTCTTGACCATGGGACACTAGGTTACTGAGTTGCCTATCATGATCTGGGTATTTGATCTGGGTATTATCTGACCCACTGACTCATGAGGCTGGGCATGCATAGCCACCATCTATCACTGAATGGAAATAGTACATATGTGGTCAAGCCAGAGCAGGTCTAGAGGGAACAAGTAAATTACAAGAAAAAGTTGCCCAGATGCCTATGGCTCATTGTATTATTCAGGATTTTACTAAAGAAACAGATATAACACAAGATATGCAAATATATAAGGAATTGTAAGATTGGCTTATGATGGTAAGCTACAGAGTCAGATGAGGAAGCATACAGAGGGTGTCTGCACGTGGAAGGCAGAAGGATTCAACCCAAAGTCTGGAGTTCACTGCAGTGTCCAATACAAGTCCATGTCAGGAGGCTGATCGGTCTGTGATGCAAGGCTGTAGAGTCTATGCCAGAAGGCTATAGGATCCAAGGCAGAGGCTGAAGTCTGTGCTGGAAGCCAGGAGATGATGTCCAAGATAAGGCAAAGACTGGTGCTCCGCTGAAGAATGGAACCTTTCCAACCTTCCTGTTTCCCTTTTATACCATCCAGGTAGTGAGCCACCCTAGGGTGGATCTTCTATACTGTAGGGTGTAGAGTTGCTAAACCAATTTAGTTAAGCTTCTATACTCCTCAAGCTGACATAGTCAGTCAACCACTATAGTCCTCCTCCTGTTATATTGCCTTCTACTCCCCAGCATACACCTCTGGCCTCAGTGGGTGCATCGTATGATCAGTCATCAGAGGGAGAGAAGGCAAAGGCCTGGTTTACTGATGTTTTTGCACATTAGGCACCACGCACAAGTGGAGAGCTGCCACATTACAGTCCCTGTTCAGGCTATCACTGAAGGACAGTGTTGAAGGCAAACTTTCACAGTGGGAAGAACTTTGGGTAGTACGTCTAGTAGTACATTTTGCCTAGAAAGA
>RJWM01045534.1:0-12768 GCA_004363535.1 Dasyprocta punctata | reverse complement strand
CAAATGAAATACATAGAAACAGAAGAAAAGACACACTCATATCAATAGACATAGAAAAAGTTCTTGACAAAATTCAACATCCACTCATGACAAAAACAGTAAGAAAAATAACAATAGGAAGTATCTATCTCAATCTGATAAATGCCATATACAAGAAAACAGTGGCCAACATCACACTAAATGGATAGAAATTAAAATGCTTTCTTCTAAAATCAAGAGGAAAACTGTTTAATGCACTTTCTGAAACAGTTACAGCAATAAAACAAGATCAAGAAATAAAAGACACATGGATAGGGAAGGAAAATGTTATCATTATTTGCTGATGATATAGTCCTCTATGTATTCTACATCAAAAAATCCACACACACACACACACACACACAAAACCTCCTAGAACTAACATCCAAATTTGGCAGCATAGTAGAGCATAAAATCAAAATTTGAAACCCAGTAGTGTTCTTGTACTAAAATAACAAATTCACTAAGAGGGAAATTAGAGAAACAAATCTGTTGATAACAGTATCAAGAAAAATGAAGCATTTAGGAATCAATCTAGTCAAGAAAGTAAAAGACCTTTACAGCAAAAACTATAGTTCTGTAAAAAAGATGATTGAAGAGGATATCAAATGTAAAAAGATATCTAATGTTCAACAGAACAAATATAGCAAAAATGGTCATATTTTCAGAACTTCTATACGAATTTATTGCAACCCCAATAAAAATATTGATAGCATTCCTTATAGAACTGGAGAAAGGAAATCAAAAATTCTTTTGGAACCAAAAAAGATCTAGAAAACCCAAAGCGATTCTGGGCAAAAGAGCATAGCAGGGTGCATGATAATCACTGCCTTTAAGTTATACTACAGACTTAAGTAATAAAACTAGCATGGTGTTGGGGAAAAAAAGACTTCTGTATAAATGGGGCAGAATAGAAGATACAAAAACAAATACAGGCACACAAGCCATGTTATTTTTGACAAAGGGGCCAAATTCTTTCATTGGAGGGAAGATAATCTCTTTAATAAATAGTGCTGAGAAAACTGGCTATCCACAAGATAAAGACTCATATCTCTCACCATGCACTAAATTAAAACCAAAATAGACCAAAGATTTAAGTATTACAACATAAATGCTTAATTTTCAGGAAGAAAAAAATAGGTGAAACAGTTGAAGACATGTAGGAAAAACTTGCAACAAAAAATTCTGATTGTACAAGGAATAATAGCAACAATCAGGAAATGGGGTTATATCAGATTTAAAAGCTTCTTCATAGCAAAAGCAACCACTAGTGGACTAAAGAGACAATGTGTAGAATGGGGAAAATATTTAGCTTCAAAGGACTAATATCTAGAATATACAAAAGACCGATATCTAGAATACGCAAAGAACTCAAAAAAATTTATAAATACTCAAATTAAAAGACCTCATTAATAAATGGGCATCTGAAATGAATAGACAATTTTCATAGAAAGAAATATGAACAGTCAATAAATACATGCAAATATTTTCAACACTGCTGGCCACTTCAGAAGTGCAAATTAAAATGACACCAAGATTCCATCTCACTCCAGAAAGATTGGCTAACATCAAGAAATCAACCAAAAAAACAAATGTTGGTGAGGCTGTGTGGTAAAAATAACTCTCCTCCATTATTGGTGTGACTATTCACTGATACAACTACTATAGAAATCAGTACGAATATTCAAAAAACTAAAAGTAGAAATTTCATTTGATAAGGCTATTCTTCTTCTATCAGTCTTCCCAAAAAGAACTAAAAACAGCATGCCACAGTTTTATATGCACATCCATGTTTATAGCAGTGCAATTCATTATAGCTAAATCTTGGAAATATCTTATATGTTCATTATCAGATGAATAGACTAAATATGCGATATTTATACACAATGCAGTCATGCTCTGTCACAGAAAAGGAAAAACTTGAATAATTTGTAGGAAAATGGATGCACTTTGAGATCATAGTGCTAACTGATGTAATGCAGACACGTGAGTTTAAATATCACACAATTTCTGTTATATGAAAAAAATATGCATGTGTCTTAATTACTTTTTTCTTAGTGCTGAGACAAAATACCCAACACCCAAAGTTAAAGCAGGAAAGGTTTGTTTAGTTAACAGTCATACATCTTTCTGTCCATAAACCGCAGGTTCCAAGGCAGAGTGGCATCACAGAGGAGATACAGTTCATGGTGGACAGAAGGTAGCAAAGCAAACAAGAGGCCTCAGTTCTTGGGCACCACAAAAATTCACAATGGTTAATTTTGCATACTTCCCTAAGGGATAAAATGGAGGCTGGGGATTATCTATCAGGACCACCCTTTGAGATTTCCCATTAACTCTTTAGGGATATATCATCCTCTCCCATCCACTAAGACTAAAACTAAGATCACTAAGTCTAAAAATCACTCAGGGCAAGATCTTTCTTAGTATAAGATCATCTCTGCTCTTTTGAGTCATCCCAAGATTTTATATACCTGCTGAGTAATAGGCCTCTGAGACTTCTGTCAACTTTGACTCTTTAGCTAACCACTCCTATCACTATGCACTCAATAAATAGTTGCTGTTTTGGAGTGTCTCATTCTTGGCCCATCTGGAGACATTCACTTCTCAGTCACTCATCAGGTATTACTAAATTTGACTCTTTTTTATTTTATCGTCTTGCTGTACCCTTAACACAGGTTAGTGAGGCTCTTGTCTGGGTCCCAGATACATAGCAGCTTTTTTTCTGTCCATTTTATACTCTATATTGGCTGCTGGGATTAGGGTAGTGTCAAAACAATCAGTGGACTGATTTAGTAATCACACACCCGTAATCTTAGCATTGCACCATGAATTAATCACACACTCTAGATCCAGCCACCTCTGAAAAAGCCCCACCTATGACCACATGAGGCTCTGAGGGGGGACATCTAGAACACAAGTCATAATACATAATATACATCAAATACATATAATGCAATACATATCAAATTAAGAAACAAAAACATAATAGAAAAAAAGGGAAAGAAAAGGTATCATAATTCATTGTGGACAATGTATCTAAAAATGTGCTCTAATTTAGTATGATTGCCTTATGTATTTTACATGTTCTTTGGCCGATTAGTCTAATTTTCAGTCTTTATAAGTCTTATAAGATAAACCAATAAATCTGATGCTGGAAAAATAAAAGAGAGGTGGAATAAAGGATAAAAATGAGATGAATTGAAATGGGTTATGTAATGTACTAATCCCCTACAGTGAATGTAATCATTATGTACTGCAAACATGTGCTAATAAAAATTAGAAAAAACAATCCCCCCATAACAACCCCACAATATTTTGATTCTCTATAATACAAGCACCATTTTGATTAGGCTCTGGAAAATATTACAGCTAAATATGCAGACCTTCCCTGGCCAACAGAAAACAGGCAAACAGAAGATCATTTGTATTTATTCTAAAATTAGATATCTGTTTAAACAGTAGTTTTTACCTATGGTACCTTAAGATAATTTTCAATGACACTACGATCAGTAGATAAGAATCCTGTAGTACTTTTTAAAAATTCCCATTAATTAGCACATTGTTCTCATCTACACTGATATCTCAGACTTCACTTCTTTACTGGTTCTAGAGCTGGCCTATAATTTGATGTTTTGATAGGCTCTTAATCAATATGCTGATACCTCAAACACATTTGATGAGTGCTTTCTGCCATAGTACCATTTAGCCACACCTAAAAGTTTTATCCACTAAAGACTGCTCCTTGAGTAACATGACATACTTCCATGATTTTCTCCAGTAGTGACTTTGCCATGCTGGTCAGCAGGATAGTATTTATAAACATGCACCGTGGTAGTAAGTGGTAGGGAAGGACATGAGGTTAAACTTTGCTTTATAACATATGGGAAAAATACACTTACATTCCCATACTTGCATAAACATAGAAAGCATTTGTATTGCCTTCAGTTTCCCACACAAATATTCATTTTTATTTGATGAGCTGGAGATATTGTCATTAGTTAATTATTAAGTTGTTTTCCTAATTTTTAGAAACAAAGATGAGAATTATTAAAATAGATAAAATCTTATCTTCTAAAGAAACTGGGCAAAGTCAAATTTGTTTTTTTTTTAAATAAAAACAGTATTTTTGAGTGCTTTGGAACTTGATATAATTATTTGTATCTTTCTTAATCATTTTGACCACCAACAGTCTAGAGAAAAAAAATATGCAAATATAACAGGGGAATCTGCTTGAGTATGTCATGCTGCCCTTGAAACAAATCATATATCTTAAGTAATTTTGAAGTTTTATAATAAATTTAGCTTTTGTTTTCCAACAAAGGCTTCCTACACAATGTCCAACAGTCAGGCACATGAGGTAAGAGATTCAAATATAACACAGAGTTAATTAATCACAAGAGAATGCATACTTGAGAAAAAAATCTAGGCAACATAATGTTAAGATAGAAATTCAGGCCTTAGTTACAACCAAAATGAAAACTGAAAAGAAAATCAATATAAGAAATAGAATTATGATGATTTTTACTGACACACGAGTGAATCGGAAGGAACATGGTAGGTTAAACATTTTAAAAATTCAAGGCTCATTCTAAAGTGCCAGATAGATTCCTTATTTATAAGAACCCATGCTTTCAAAAGAAATTTGATGCCAAATGTTTGAGAAAAATGTAACCTTTCAGGTAAGGAACAAATTTTACAGTTGATATGAGGAATTTCAAGGTTAAAAAAGAGCAAATTCAGAGCATATTAAAAATGCTGAATCAATTGTGAGATGTAACCAAAGGAAAAATAAATAAAATCCTTCAGGTGCAATTAAAAAATTAGTTGTCATTGTGATTCTGTTTAGAGCAACTTCAAATTTAGCTAGATTAGCAGCCTGTTATCATGTGTATTTCCCTCCTCAACAGAAATTTGCCTTATGAAAAGTCTATTGACAGACATTAAAATAAAAAGACACTTATCTAGAAAGGCATTTCAGGTCTGAATCAGTTGTGAGTAGCTAATGAGATGAGATAGAAATAACTGGAATAAATTACTATATGTGAAGGAAAGTATAACATTAAAAGTTTGAAATTACTTCAAGATCTTTAAACTCAATATTTTAAGACTATGACATCATACCTTAGGGAAAATGATGATGTCTTTGCTCTTTATTGACCTTGTGTTTTATAAGTTGAAACTTGATGAATTTTCTAATATACAGAAAAAAATCTCCATTTTCTTATCTCTTTGGGATCCTTCATTTAATTTATGAGGAAAGTTTATGAGTCCTCCTTAGTGACAGTCCATTTTATTAGAGGAAGCAAAAATAAAATTTGGGATTCAATAGCTTTAAATTCCAGTCTCTGGGTAAATTTCCTATTTTGCATGAACTATTAATGACATAATCGCACATTTCTCCAATTATTCTAATTATAAAACCATTTGTTAATCATAGACTGTTGAAAGTCCTACTTTAAAAATTCAGTCTATGTCTGAAGAAGGGGGTATAATAAAAATGACTTGAATCAAAATGCACCTCTTTTGTATAATCACTGCTGAGTAGCTACAGTGAATTTCCATTTTCAAACTTGGTACAAAAAGGAGATAGTAATCACTGAGTTGAAGAAGAGAAGGAGAAAAATAGCATGTAAAATTAAATAGCTAAGAAAATATGAAACTCCTGCCATTTCTGCATATGCTGTTTTGAGTAAATTTGTGAGAATTTCATCTGAATACATGATAGAAATTTTGATTGGGCAGGGTATGTGTTATATTTTGATCTGGAATGTCCTGCATGAGCCAGTGTGGTCAAACATTGCTCCCTACATTGGTGCCCTTGGAAGACAGTAGAACTTTCCGGATGGGATACACAATGGGAGGACTCCAGGTCAAAGGACCTATGCTCTTGGAAGAGAATAGGGGATTCTGCTCTTTCTCTCTTTCTCTCTTTGGCATCTGATTCATGAGGTGAGCAATTTTGCTCCAACATGAGCTTCCATCATCACGTGCTGCTCCACTATAGGCCTAAAAGCAGTGCAAACAACCAATCATAAACAGGAATCCCTGAAACCACGAACCAAAATAAGCCTTTTATTTTATTTTATTTATTTTATTTTTATTTCATTTCATTTCATTTCATTTTTTGGTACTAAGAATTGAACTCAGGACCTTATACTTGCCAGGCAGGCATTTATGCCACTCAGCAATATTCCTGGCCCAACACTTTTATTTTTATAAGTTAAATATTGTAGATATTTACTACAGCAATTGAAAGCTGACTAACAGTATGGGTTGTAAACACTAAATTTAAGTATCATAATCTGTTCACATATAAATACTTCTCAGTTTTGTGTTTCATTTTTTAGTGTAAGACACTCACTTATCTCAAAGAGAGCTAATACAAAGGTAGTAAGAGAAAAAGGGGGTTGGGGAATAGGGAGTGAGACAAAGGTAATTTGTAAATCAATTAAAATGCATAATGTTAGGTGCAGTCTAATTTTCATTGGAGTATTTATTTACTGAAATGCTCTTATAAACATGGTTAAATACCATTTCATTATTGTAAGTAGAGTTTTAGAGAAGCTTTGCTCTTTAGAAATTCAAATATGATATAAAGATATCTACCTTAGACTTCATGTAAAGTCCAAAAAAATGTCAGAAATGTCTTATTGATACTGAAGGGGATTTCAAGTAACAAAACAAAAATTTAATAAAGTCTGAAAGGTGAGTTTGTCTTCTAAAGATGAACTTCTTATGTGAACTCAGCATTCATTCAAAAAAGACAAAGTATGAAAAAGCAAATGAAAACTGAAAATAGGAATTGATTTAGAAAGTGTACCTATGGAACATATTTTTCAGAAGTTGTGTGTGGATAAATTATCCAAAATTAAAAAGAAAAGAAAACAGTGGAATATTGGACATAGGAAGCAATAAAATTAATTCTGAAAGTAGAGAATTGATGAACAAAATTGACAGGAGTTTGACTTGTTTCACATTGAAGAGGAATGGAGAAGGCTATGGTAGTGAGGTATATAAAACAAAACCAGTATCATCTATTTGGTTAGATCAAGCATTTGGAAAAAAATAAAAGCTGTAATAAGTTTAAACATTTCTAGAAAAATACTGAATTGAAATTTTTAAAGAATCAACACAAAAATCAATACTATTTAAAATTAATTTGGATGGTATAGTTTAGAAATACATAATAATAACTTTAGCATATATAATTTGTACCTGTACTTGCTAAATCTTCATTTTCCTTTCCTCCTTTTTTCCTTTTAATCCCTTTCCCTCCTTACTTACAAAAGTTTGTTTCCATTTTTCCTTCTATTATCATTTTTAAAAATTTTTCCTTCCTTTCCCTTTCTTTCCTACTCATTTCCACTTTCCATTTGAACATTTTCTTCCTATTTCACAATATCTTTTATGAATTTTTGTGCTAATTTACAGTTTTGCTTTCTCACACCAGAGAAACCATGCAATATTTGAACATGGGTGTCCAATTTATTTCACTTAAGTGTATGTTCTAAAGGTGCATTCACTTAACTAGAGATGTCTTGAGTTTATCCATCAGTTGATGAGCAGCTGGGTTGTTTTCATGATTTAGCTGTTAGAAATTGAGCTGTGATAAACATGGGTGTTCATATATAGTCATGGTATGATGCTTTTAATTCTTTCAGGAAGATACCAAGAAGAGGAATAGTTGGGTCAACAGAATCTTTAATTTTAGGTTTTGAGGAATATCTAGATTGATTTCCACAGTGGTTGCACCTGTCTACATTTCCATCAATAGTGGAAAAGTCTTCCTTTTTCTCCACAGCCCAGTCAGCATTTGTTATTGGTTGATTCCTTGATAACAGCCATTGTTTCTGGGTTAAGAGGGAATCTCACTGTTGTTTAATTTACATCTCTTGAATGATCAGTGATGTGAACATTTTTCATGTATTTACTTGCCATTTCTATTTCTTCATCTGGGAAGTGGCTGTTCATTTCAGATGACCATTTTTGTATAGGATCTTTAAATTTGGTGGATCTGAATATTTTTGAGTTCCTTACATATTCTAGATATGAGTCCTTGATCTGAGGAACAGTTAGAAAAATTTTTTTTCAATATGTGGGTTTTCTAATTACCCCGTTGGTGGTTTATTTTGCCATGGGAAAGCTTCTTAGTAAGATGAGATTCCAGTTGTTGATTCTTTGTGATATTTCCTGGGTGACAAGGTATAAGTCTTAATGTCTTCAAGTATTCTACTGATTGTTTCTTTCAGCAGATTTAGTTTTTCTGTTTTAATTTTTAGATCTTTGATTCATTTTCATTTTAGTTCACTGTATGGTGATAAATATGGGTCTAGTTTTAGTTTTTGTCATGTGTAAATCCAATTTTTCCAGTGCTATTTATTAAACAGGCTATCTTTCTTCCAGTGAAGGTGTTTGAATCCCTTGCCAAACATAAGATAGTTAAGTGTGCTTGGAGTTATTTATACATTGTCTAGTGCATTCCATTGCTCATTGGGTCTGTTTTTTTCTCGATACTAAGTTGTTTATGTCACTGAAATTTTGCAGTAAAATATCAAGTCAGGGATTGTGATGCCCCTGCCTCACCTTTTTTGCCCAGAATTACTTTTGCTATTCTAGACCATTTCAGATTCCAAATGAATCTTAGGATTGTTTTCTCCAGTTCTGTGAGGTATGCTATTAGTATTTTGATTAGGATCACATTAAATATGCATAGTAATTTTGGGAGCATGGCAGTTATCACTCTGTTTTTCTTCCTAACCAAGAACAAGGGATATCTTTCCATTTTCTGATATTCTCTTCAGTCTCCTTTTTCTGAGTACTGTAGTTCTCAACGTATTTACTTTCTTCAGTAGGTTGATTATTGAGTATTTCACTTTTTTGGATGCTGTTGTCAAAGGTGAGGTTTTGCTAATTTCTCTTAGTGAGGTTGTTATTTGTGTACAGGAATGCTATTGAACTTTGAATGTTGAGTTTGTATCTAGCTGTGTTACTGAGTTTCAATATTAAATCTAGAAGTTATTTGGTGGAGTTTTGGGGGTCTTCTATGTATGGTATCATGTGATCTATAAATAATGATACTGTAACTTCTTCCTTTCCTATCTTTATTTCTTATACTGATTTGTTTTTTCTAATTGCTCTAATCAGTGTTTTCAGAACTATATTGAATTAGAGTGATGAATATAGACATCCTTGTCTTTTTCCTGATTTTAAGGTGAAAGTTTTCAGTTTTTGACCATTTAGTATGATGTTGCCTGTTGGTTTGTCATAGATGGCTTTTATTAGATTGAGATTCCAAATTTCTGTAGGATTTTTATCATGAATGACTGTTGAATTTGTCAAAAAAAGGTTTTTTCTGCACCTATTGGGATGAGCATGTGATTTATGGCCTTGGCTATCTCAATATTGTCTATTGCATTTATTTTTTTGCATATATTACATCATTCCTGCATCCCTGGGAAAAGCCTTACTTGGTAATGGTGTATAATTTTTTTTTCTTGTACTAGGAATTGAGCTCAGGACCTTGTGCTTGCCTGGCAGGCTCTGTGCCACAGTGCTATATCCCCAGGCCCATGGTGTATAATCTTCTTGATGATATGCTGCATTCTGTTTGCAAGATTTTTGTGTCTATGTTTATTAGGGAGATTGGCCTGCAGTTCTCTTTTTTGGTTGGACCCATCTCTGGTTTGGGTATCAGGATACTGTTGGCTTCAAGGAATGAGTTTGGAATTATTTCTTCCCTTCAATTTCATTAAAGAGGTTGAGCAGTAATGACATTAAATTTCTAAATTTCATAGATTTTTATTGTGGTTTGTTTTTTAATTACATCTTTTATTTCATTTCAGGTTATTTAGAATCTTTATATCTCCATGATTCAACTTTGGTAATTAATATATATATATATATTCCTATGTAGCTATGCATCTGTCTATTTCTTCTGTATTTTCCATCTTATTAGAATACAGTTCTCAAAATAAATATTAATGATTTTCTGAATTTCTGCAGGATCTACTGGGATTTTGCCATTTTTATTCCTAATTGCATGGATTTGACTCTTTTCTTCTTTTTGATATTGTTGGCTGTTTGCTGATTTTATTTAGTCTTTTAAAGAACCAACTCTTTAATTCAGTGAATCTTTGTATGGTTTTCTTTGTCTCTATTGCATTAATTTCTACTCTAATCTTTATTTTTTCCTCCTCATATGACTTTTTGGCTTAACTTACTCTTTTTGTTCTAGAAGGCTGAAGTTCAATTTGAGGTTATTTATTTGAGATCATTCTGTTTTTCTGATGTGAGCATTTTCTCCTATAAATTTCCCTTATAGGAATGTTTTCATTACATCCCATAAGTTCCAGTATGTTTTATGGGCATTATTGATTAACTGCAAAAACTCTGTTTTAGTTACTTTTCTCTTATTACTGAGACAGAATACCTGATGCCCAACATTAGGGAAGGAAAGGTTTATTTCTTACAGTTCTTGGAGGTTTCAGTCCATATTCAGCTGACTGCAAGGCAGGGTGGCATGGCGGGGCAGCCATTCATGGTGGCCATAAACAGCAAGGCACTAACCAGCAAGAGAGAGAAGACATGCCTTCTTCCCACCCTTAAACTGTACGCCTGCTCCACCCCTGGGTAGGTGCCACACTCACACCATCAATCCCAGTACCAGACAACAAACCAATCACAAACACTAAACTCAGTCGTGTCTATGCCATGATTACATGAGACTTGATGGAACCACAGAGACATAAACCATAACACTCTGATTTGTTCTTTATCTGTAACCCACTAGTTGTTCAGGAGGGTGTCATTTAATTTCCATGTGTTTATGAATTTTTATGATTTCTTGTTCCATTGATTTCCAATTTCACTGCCCTATGGTCTGATAATATGCACTGGATAACTTCAATTCTTTTGCATTTATTTAAACATATTCTATGAGCTAGTAGTGGTCTATTTTGGAGACCGTTCTGTATGTAGCTGAGAAAAATGTGTATTTTGTCCCTGGAGGATAGAACACTCTGTAGGCATCTACTAAGTCCATTTGTTTAAAAGTTTGGTTTAGTTTTCATATTTCATTGCTGACTCTTTGTGTAGTTGAACTGATTATTTGTGACACTAGTGTATTGTGGTTCTCCATTGCTATTGTGTTAGTTTTTATTTGATTTTTAATAGCCATTAATATTTGTTTTATATAGATGGGTGCAAAGATATTTGGTGCATATATGTTTATGATTTTATCTCTTCTTCTTGGATTGCTGTTTTTCTAAAGACATGGTAACTTTCCTTGTCTCTCTTAATCAATCTTGGCTTGTATCCACTTTGTCTGGAAATAGAATCTCATCCTTACTTTTCTCTGGGTACATGTCACCTGGAGTATTATTTTCCATTTCTTGACTCTCAGTCTATGAATTTCTTTTTATGAATTAAATTGTTTCTTATATGCAGCTCCTTAGCCCATTGTGCCAGTCTGTTTCTTTTGATGGACTGAGAAAATTTTCATTGATAGTTAAACTGATATGTGTTGACTTCTCCCTGTCATGTTATTTTCCTGTTGTTGGCTTCCATTCTTTCCCCTTTGTTTAATTATTTGCCTTGCCTAGTGGATAAAACCTGTTGGGTTTCATCTCTGAAATTATCCGAGAAATTATTTCTGATTTGATTTTTTCTTTTTTTAAATTTTTTTAATTTTAAAAAGCAGAACAGAAAAAAGGATAGAAATGATACAGAATTTCAAAAAACTAGTAGGAAATTAACACTAGTTAATATATTGTATATTGTTATCATAGAAGTTGTTGTACAGGTTACAAGATTTAGGCATGAAAAAAGTGATCAAACAATCAAACAATGAAAGCACCAACTGTTCTTTTTGACGAACTAACAGAGATTAGTAGTATAGTTATCTATCCTGTATACATATACATACATACATATGTCTGTTTTGTTACTTCTAATGTTACTGTCAAAAAGTACAGTTTTGTGAATTATGAATTGTTCCACCTCATTGCTCCCTGGTTTTGCCTCTGGCCAGCTGGAAGTCTAGGGTAGCATCTTGTTTCTGTGTCATTTCATTTTTTTTTAATTTTAATTCCTGTCCTGAAGCTTGTAAATTGTGTATGGTAGATATCTTTATTGCTAGTATCAAGAACCCTTATAACCCATTCAGAGATGTCTTCCAGGTTTAGCTAGGATTTTTGTTGTGAGTCTGTTGCAAGATCCTACCTCTTCAATTTATTGGGGATGAGAAATAGGTGTCTACTGTCCTAGCCCCTGGTTCTTTGGCACTGACCTATAGTATTGTTTATGACCTTCAGGCAATCTCTGTTTTGGCATACAAGGAAGAAAAACTGATTAGAACTATTATGTCACCTTGGCTAAAGTAGTACAATCAGTAACTACAATAGCATCATACACGTACTAAACTATGCTGTTAATTTACTACCTTTAATCATATGAACAGAATTTGTAGTTCTATAACCAAAACTAACACTGTGTACATTAGAAAATTTTCTACAGTAAATAACTCTTCAATATGGTGACTTTTAAAAGGGGTTTGGGGAAAAAAATAGAGAAATAAAGAAAGAGAAAAGTACTAGAAGAAATGCTGTTTGACAAAGGAAAATAATGGAAGCTCTAGGAACTGGTGAAGAAAACAGAAGGACAAGAAAGAAGAAGAAACAGAAGCAAGAATGGAGCAAAACAAACAAACAAAAATCCAGAAACAATTTTCTCAATTGTATAAAAACAAGA
>RJWM01045533.1:0-12768 GCA_004363535.1 Dasyprocta punctata | reverse complement strand
GGAACACACGGCAGCCCCTAGCCCCGTGGCACCACTCTGGAGCTCTGTGCAAGGAGGAGCGCTTTCAAATCCCGGTACGTGAACATAGGAAGAAACACCATTTTCCTGCCTCTGTGGTTTCCACGGTAGCCGAGTGTGTTCAGATGTGAGCAGCTGGAAGATGACAGCCACGCTTCCTTCCGGGGAATCAGGGGGTCCCTGGGCCTCACCTGAGCTGTCATGAGCATGACTGGCTGCCTTAGGACATCACTAGGAAACCTGATGTCTGCTTCCCTCACACCTGTGCAGGGACAAGCAGAGGAGTCCACGGGTAGATCCAACAGAGTTGCCAACCCAATTGGATGTTTGTTGTGCACCATTTTTGGTGAAAGACAAAACTAAACCTGTGGTTAAAAAAAAATAGCAAAAAACGTGAAACAAAACCAAAACCCCCCACCTTTCACCACTTGTATTACTATTGCGTTATTCTTTTTATCATCTAAAACATTAGTACTAATCATTGTAGTGGCACAAGTGTCATTTAAGGATTTAGTTCTTGAAGTCACACCCTCAGACAGATGAGCAGAGAGCAATACCCAGCACAGTCCAAATAGATTTTTCACTCAAGTATTACAGGAATGTGATAGTTTGTTTTGGTCTTGGTTTTGGTTTTAGTTTTGGTTTTGGTTTTGGTTTTTGGTGGTGGAAAGAAGTAAATGACCAAAGTAAAAATTACTTTTCATTCTCATCAACCAGGTGGAAACACAGATTTTATGGAGCTGTGTATCACCGAAGAAACCTAACCTTCAGGGGAAAATTATTTTGAAAAGCCTCCTAGAAGACACTTTAAGCAACTGAAAAGAAAAGCTCCGGAGTCCGTTTGAATGGAAGACTTGTGACCTAGAGCTGCAACTCTCATCTTCAGCATTCAGCTTTGCATGTCTTGGGTGTCTGGTTGTGAGCCCCTGCTTCTGGGCAGGGAACTGTTTGGTCTTAGTATGTCTGGAGAGAACTGAATGGTAGATGTAAGGGAACAATGATGTGTTGTATTGCTTTGAAATAAAACGGGTCAGTTTTCCCAAAAATAAAAAGATAAACCTGAGTCTTTTGCCAAATTTCAATCTCTCACCAGCTCCGCCTATCACTGCACACACCCAGTCCATAGGGGATAGGGGCTGCCTCTCGGGGTCCTCTTGGCTCATTGGGAGACATGGACTTCCCACTCGCTCGTATTAGTAAAACTTGCCTGGTGTTCTTTTATGGTCTTGTCTTGTTGAACCCTTAGTACAGGCAACGGGGACTCTTGGCCGATCAGCAGTCTCCTTCGGCTTCCAGTCCAGGGGTCTCCCTTCTGCCCAAAGCCATGACCTCAGTGTTTGCAATGGGGAAGTCCGACTTTCTTAGCCCCAAGGCCATCACCAACCAGGTTCGATGCAAGGGGCCTCAAAAGCTGTCCTGCTACTGCCAGATGTGCCAGGAGCGATGCTGGGACAAGAAGGGCTTTAAGTGTCATTGTGTGTCAGAATGTCATCAGACACAACTATTGCTGGCTTCAGAAAATCCTCAGCAGCTTGCAGATTATTTTTCAGAGGAATTCTGCAGCATCATTTTAGATCTTCTCAGGAGTCCATACCTATGACATCTACAATGACTCCTTCAGCCACTGAGAGCACATTCCTAGGAACGCTCCTCAGTGGGAAATGCTGATGGACTTTTTACTGAGTATCCGGGCAGACGAGGCCTGTGCAATGTGGATTAGACGCCCCCAAAGCCTGGGATGTTCAGTACGTGGACAGGGACCCAGAGAGCCTTCGCTGGCAGCTGGAGCTAGGCAAGAAGCAGAACCTTGATGAAGAACAAACTGTCAAACTGAGTGAAGAGCAAGTGCTAAGAGGTCTGCAAAGGAAGGAGCAGGAGGCCCCTGTCTTTGCGGAATTCGGCAGGGAAAGTGATCAAAGACAGTTACATTTC
Source organism: Dasyprocta punctata (assembly GCA_004363535.1). NCBI lineage: Eukaryota > Metazoa > Chordata > Mammalia > Rodentia > Dasyproctidae > Dasyprocta > Dasyprocta punctata. The sequence continues at coordinate 10,818 of RJWM01045533.1, read as the reverse complement.
CCATGAATCAAGGATCATGTAATTCAGCAGGAGTGACCCTGTCCAAATCAAGTCCTTTGGAGCCAAGTGCACTGAAGATGATTGCCCAAATGGCATCAGTGAAGTGAAGAAGAAAATTCACAGAACTCAGCTCAGTCGCAAGAAAAGAAAAGGAAATCTGCACTTGAGGAACTCATGGAGACTGAAGAGGATGGGAATAGCACTTCTCGAACAGACTATTGGCTAGAGCCTGAAATCATTGTGAAAATTAGAACCAAAGCTCTTGGCAAGAAATACATCAGAAAGAGGGTGTGGTAGAGGAAGTCATTGACAAATGGGCATTTTTCAATATCTGTAAAGGTGATTGATCCTGGAGACAAGTGGAAACTCGACCAGACTCATTTAGTGACAGTCATTCCAGCACTGAGAAAAGAAGAATCGTACTTTTAAGTGGAGTTTACAGAGGAAATGAAAGTACCCTAGCATCCGTCAGTGAGAAGGCTTTCTCAACTACCTTAATCATTGAAACTGGCCCTTGCAATGCACGCAGAGTTGAAGGAATTCATGATGAATACATTTCTAAATTGTCCCGAGTTAGAAAATATGTTAATGAATAAAATTCTAAAATATCATTTTGGTGCTTGCCATAAGTAGTGCCAGACTCTGTGTTAGGTTAATTCTTTGTATAAAATTACTTAAATATTATCGTATACCTGCTTAGCTACATTTTTGGAAAGTGCTAATTATCTCCTAAACTATCACGTTTGACCTCGTTTAATAGTGTATAATTTTAACCTCAGGCATTCACTTTTCTTTTCATCTCTTTTGTGATTTTTTTGTTTTTGTTGTTGTTGTAGTTTTGAGGGTGGGGTTGGGAACCCTCTATTTTTTCTTCATGAATATATAAAGTTGTGCAAACACTTTGAAGACTCTTTGGTGATCTCTTGCAAAAGGAAACATAGGCTTAGGTAACCTAGGAATCACGACCCTTGTTATTTACTCAAATGAGCTGAAATTTGTTTCTGTATGAAAGCATGTATGCAGGAGGTTTCTAGCAGCTTCCTTCTTCATTGCCAATAACTTGGAAGCAATGAAAGTGTCATTCAGAAGCTGAGTGGAGCAACTATGAAGCATACAGACAGTAGAATGCTATTCAACATTCCAAAGAAATGAGCTGTCCAACCTTGAAAAGACCAGAGTTTTAAATGCATATTATTGTGTCCTGAAAGTTGATTTCCAAAGAATACATACACAGCGTACAATGCCACCGTATGATGTTCTGGAGCAGACAAAGTAATGGAAAGTGTAATAAGATCGGGGACTCAAAGGGGGAGTGGGGCGTGGGGATGGATTGATGGGCAGAGCATGGGATTTTCAGGGCAGTCAATGTGTTGTACTGTATTCAATACTATGTCAGACGAAGGTCATCTTATATTTGCCAGAGTCCACAGAAATGATTTGAAGCAGAGTCATTTTTGTAACAGAAAAGGGATAGTTCAGATGCTCCATGAGGAAAAGTCAGTAGGAGCTAATTTTGGGGGTCTGCTCTTATTCTGCTCAACACCTCTATTGGTCTCTAAGACCTCAGAGAAGAAAGATGTTCTAGAGTCCAGGAACACATTTCTGGGCTTGCGCTTTTTGTAAATTGAGTGGAACCTGATGCATGGTATTTCAGTTCACTCTGAGATCATTTCAAGCCGATGCTGGAGAAAAGAATGCCATGTGAGAAACAGGGAAGGAATCATTTTGCTATGAAGAAAACCACTGACTGACTTGGGCAGAAGTGCCTGTCATTTGTCATATTTGATTTATCCTGCTAGGGCCATGAACTCTCCTCCTTAATGAAATTGTTCACTCCACACTTATGGCCACGTAGGCTTTCAAGAGTTGGCTCTCATTTCCTGACGCTAACCCTCACTGCCTTACACCAAACACCTACTACATGCCAAGCTTTATGTGTGATCCTTCATATGTATCTTTTTTTCTTTTCACATTATGTATTTTCTGCAGTCCTCATGTCAACCACACAGGACGCATTGGTTTTGCCAAGTCATGCACTTCAATGAGTGCAACTCAAGGACGTTAGCTCTTTAAGGTCCTATACCTAGTGAGCACAACAGTCAACATTCAATCTAAAGTCTGCCCCACTAGGAGGTCCAGCTGTTGTCCATGGTTCCACACTGGAAATTTGCCTTGGAAGGACAACAGCAGTCCACTCAGTCCAAGTCAGATGGCCCCAGGATGATATACTACCCGTATGGGCAGGCAGAGGTTCCCATCCTTTCCTTCAGAGTGATCTGTCCAGGAGTGGTCCGTTCAGAGTCAATTCTAGGCCTGCCACTGGAATCATTACAGAAGAGCGTCTCTTTCTCCTGGTGCTGCTGAAAGCTTAAGACAGAAACCTGGACATTTCCTGAGTCATCCCGCTCTCTGAAGAATGCCGCACAGTGGTGCTAACTGTGAAAATGCAGCCTCACAAAACAAGCTCCGATTCCCATTTCAACCCTGCTGCTTTAATGTCAGGTAACGAACTATAGTTTCCTTGTGTGTGCACATGCATGTAGGGTGAAGTATAAATAAATGTGAGGTAGGTTTCTAACTTTTGCACCCCAAAACATGTCCCTGTTTATTTAAAAGTGCATGGTCTGAACACAGCTACTAAGATAGAAGTGTTATGTCAGAGTTTGGCAGTTCCTCAACATATTAAACAGAATAGAAATCATAACGAGAATGCAACTGGACCACTGGGAATTCAAAGTGGTTGTCCACAGAAAGTCTCATAAGCAAACATCCTAGTGGTGTCCAACAAGTCCATCGACTGATGAACGGACCAGCAAAATGTAGTATAGCCTTGCAGTGGGTACTATCAGGCAATCAAAAGAAAAAGTATTCCTATGTGCTACGTCATGAATGAGTCTTGAAAGCATGAGGCTAAGTGTAAAGACACCCATCGGAAAAACAAAAGCAGAAAACCAAATCCACAGCTTCCTCCATTTATTTAAAAGGTCCACAAGAGGCAAGTGTAAAGAGATAGAAAGACCATCAGTCACTGCCTTGGGCCAGGGCTCAACAGCCCAGCACCTGCCCGGCCAGGGCAAGGCCCTGGGTTGTATTCTGGGTAGCTGCAAATAATTAATTAATTAAGCAATCAATCAACAAGAGAAAGAAAGAAAGAAAGAAAGAAAGAAAGAAAGAAAGAAAGAAAGAAAGAAAGAAAGAAAAATTTATTGCCTGGGATGGGCATAGGCTGAGGAAGAGTAGGGAATGACTGTGCAGCGTTTCTTTTGGGGGTCACCAAACATAGCCTCCAAAATTAGATGGCAGAGATGATGACTCATCTCTATATATACACTGGAAACCAATGAATTGTATATGCTAAATGCGTGAATTGTATGATGTGTGAATTAGAGCCTAATGAAGGTGCTATGATAGTTTAGTGTTTTAAATTTAATTGTACTTACGTTATGGTTCCACATTAATATTCTGGTATGGAAAATATAAATTTTAGAGTAGGTCAAGGGTCTCCTCCACTTAAGGGTTTCTAACTTGTCTTCTAAAAATTTCTTTACAATGTTTTAAGTGAAGATAAAAGATCATCCAAAAAATATTTCAAAGAAGAGAAAGGCAACGAGGTCAAAATTTTACAATTTTAATTAAGGTCAAAATTGTTAATTTAGGAGACAGAATTTAGCTAAACTCCCGTGCAATAATATTGAAAGATGTCTACTGGTTTTCCACATAGAAATACCCTCACACAGCCAAGTCTCATACTGCTTTGGCAAATACCACTGTGATGTGGTGGGATATTCATGTGTTGTTCACCAATTTTACAACTCAGGCAAGTTTAGAAAAGTCTTCATATTGGATTCAGTCAAGTCTGTATCCTTTGAAAGGGCCAGTTTCAAGGACTATAGTAATTGAGAAAGTCTTCTCATTGATGGATTCTAGGGAGGCTTCATTTCCTCTGTAACCTCCATTCAAAACTCAGATTCTTTTTCCCGTGTTGGAATGACCGTCTCTAAATGAGTCTGGTCAAGTGTCAGCTTGTCTCCAGAGTCAATCATCTTTACAATAGCTGTGTATTTGTCAGTATCCTGCACCAACACCTTTTTTCTGGTGGTATTTCTCTCCAAGATTTTTGGTTCTAATTTTCACAATGATTTCAGGCTGTAGCCAATAGTCTGTCCGAGAAGTTCTTTTCCTTTCCTCTTTAATCTCCATGATTTCCTCGAGTGCAGATGTCTTTTTCTTCTTTTCCTTAGGCTGAGCTGAGCTCCGGGAAGTTTCTTTTTGTTTCACGGATGCCACTCTTCCAAGCATCTTCAGTGCACTGGGTCCCAAAGAACTGGATTTGAACAAGGTCGCTCCTGCTGAAATAGGTGCTCCTTGCTTCAGAAGAAATGTAAATTTCTCTTCATGTTTTTCTCTCCTGTTTTGCGTAAAGGCAGCAGCCTCCTCCTCCTTCCCTTGCAGACCTCTTCGAACTTGTTTCTCAATCAATTTAGCAGTCTTTGCTTCATATTCAATGTTCCTCTTCTTCTTCTTGCCTAGCTCCAGCTGCCGGCCAAGGGCCTCTGGGTCCCTGTTTATGTACTGAACATCCCAGCCTTTGGGGTCTCATCTACTTTGCACAGGCCTTGTCTGCCCAGCCACTCAGTAAAGTCTGTCAGCATTTCCCACTGAGGAGCGTTCATATGGATGGCTGTGCTCTCGGTGGCTGAGGGATTCATGGTAGATGATACTGATATCTACTCGCTGGCTGCCAAAGCGTCTCCTGAGAAGTTCTAAAAAGTCATTGCAGAATTCCTCCAAAAAAGAATCCGTCTACTGCTGAGGATTCTCTGAAGCCAGCAACAGTTGTGTCTGATGAGATTCTGACACACAATAACACTTGAAGGCATTGTCATCCCGGCATTGCTTCTGACACATCTGGCAATACCAGCGCAGCTTTTGAAGCCCTTCGCATTGAATCCAGTTGGCGATGGCCTTGGGGCTAAGAAAGTCTGATTTCCCCATCGCAGCCACTGAGGTGCCCGCTTTCAGCAGAAGGCAAATCCGTGTGTCAGAAACAGAAGTAGACTGTGGCGGTAGGCAGGACACAGCTGAAGACAGGCCAGGAAAAGTTTGGGCCCAGAAAGGCCGGACACCAACTCTCGTGAGATTTGCTCACCCTTCTTGAGACCAGAGCAGCTTCTTCCAAATTCATTTCTAATGGACCCGCGCAGCTCTCCATGCTCCCAGGGTGAGGACCAGTGAGAGGATGGAGACAAAAGTTCAAGAGTCAGAAGACAGGAACCAGGGGCCATGTGGAGCTCTCTCTCCTCCTGATGGGAAGGTAGGTAGGAAGGTAGCGAGGTAGGGAGGTAGGGAGGTAGGGAGATAGGAAGGTAGGAAGGAAGGAAGGATGGATGGAAAGGGAGGAGGAGGGAAGGCGGAGGAGGAGGAGGAGCGAGTGCTCTAATGGCTGAAGCACACTCATTTATAGGCTTGGGAGATTGAGTACCACATGAAACTCCTCTGCCTACACATATGGCTTATCTCAGGGGCCCAGTGTTCTTGAGATCAGAGCAGCTCATTCTTATGACTTATTACTTTTAATTAACACAGGCTTCACTTTAACTTGGACTTAAACACCCAGAAGAAAAGTGTCACCAAATGAAGTACAAAAACGATGCCATTGCAATAAGCTACATATAGATAGAGGCACAAGTTATTGACCCCTTCCAGCTGTTTAGAGCTTCACTAGTAGCTGAGTACTATTATGCATCATTAAGAAATGTTACACTAAAATATACTGTGATTACGAAAATTTCTTTATTGCTGCCTAAAGGCTGAAAACTAAGGACATATAAATAGGAAATGTGGGATAACCCAGTGCAGTTAATAACAAAGGTCGAGAGTGTGCTTGCATCAACAGACAATAGAACACCTTTATGGCTGTCCTCCCGAAACACATGACCATTGAGAGAGAAACATCCCAGCTCCATAATGGAACATGTTCCTGTCCAGTCCTACAGTGAAAGCATTTTTGAGGATGACCCTTGAAGAAGGCTGGGCATCACAAGTCCATTTGTCTAATTTAAAGTCCTACTTACTTTTCCTCATGGAGCATCTGAACTATCCCTTTTCTGTTCAAGTCATTTCTGTGGACTATGGCAAATGTAAGATGACATGCGTCCAACATTGTACTGAACCCAGCACAGCACATCGACTGCCCTGAAAATCCCATGCTCTGCCAATCATTCCGTCCCCACACCCCACTCCCTGCTCGAGTCCACAATCTTTTTACACTCTGCATTGCTTTGTCTGTTCCAGAACATCGTAGATTTGCATTGTATGCCGAAATACAAATGGCAAATAAATATATGAAAAAATGTTCAACATCAATGGTCATTCAGGAAATGCAAATTAAAATAACACTGAGATTCCATCTCATTCCAGAAAGAATGGCCAAGATCAAAAAATCAACCAATAACAAATGCTGGAGGGGTTGTGGAGAAAAAGGAACTCTTCTCCGCTGTTGGTGGGAGTGTAGACTGGTGCAACCACTGTGGAAATCAGTGTGGAGATTTCTCAAGAAGCTAGGATTAGAGATCCCATTTGACCCAGCTATCCCGCTTCTGGACATTTTCCCAGAAGAAATGAAAACATCATACCACAGTGATATTTGTGCACCCATGTTTATAGCAACCCAATTTGTAATAGCCAGATCTTGGAAACAACCCAAGTGCCCATCAATCAAGGAATGGATAAAAAAGATGTGGTATTTTTATACAATGCAATACTACACAGCTATCAAGAAAGATTGCATCCAGACTTTTATAGGTAAATGGACATGACTTGAGACCATGCTCATAAGTGAGATAAATCAAACTCAGGACTAAAAATATTTTAGCATAACAATTATGTCATTTTTGTAACACCTAAATCTCAATCTTGGTATAGATAACCTTTAGATGATGACCAATGTAAGCATATCATGATAATATTTATTTTGAAGAACATTTACTAGGGTGTCTCCCATAAGGCTATGGAGATTATTGGTGCTTCTTATCAATGAACAATGACTGGACAAGTTTCTCCAGGTGGCTGCTTCCTTATCAATTTCTGTCCAGTAGTTCCCCCGAGTCTGAAGGGTCCCCATTTAATTACCTTCACAAATTTCAAACAATCTATGAAAACCAGATCATAACACCTAGTGTGTAATTTTGATTAATCAGAGATTTGAGTCATAGCACATAAACAAAAATATGCATTACATTTATAAAACTCATTTTACACTCATTTTGACCAGATGGCAATTTAAGTGAAAGCATGCTTTTAATTTTGAGAACATTTATCTGCAAGCCAATTTAAATTAGACAAATATATCAAAAAGGGAAAAAATTTTGAGATCAGAGAAAGCAGTTGTCTATAGTTGGACAGACAGAAAAATAAATACACACAAGACTATTGCTTTATCAATATCAGAGTGCACTCAATTACCTTTTGGTGAGTTGGCATTATATCCGTTTTGTAGTTTTAAAATTTGTAACTGTACACCAAACAGTCAGAATTCACTCTTCCTCTCTCTCACTCTCTTTCTTTTGAGACAGGGTCTTACAATGCAATTTAGGTTGGCCTGCAGCTTATCTTGTAGCCCTGGCTGTTCTCAAAATTACAATGAACCTCCTGCCTAAGCCTACAGAGTTCTGGGATTACAAGCATGTGCCACCAAGCCCAGCTGCATAATCATCTTTTTAAAAAAATAGATCAATTAACAGAAATCTCTTGCAATAAAATATAATAAGAATCAGAAGAAATAAAACCTTTTTTTAACATGTGAAAGCAAAGACCATTATTAAGATGGACACGTCCGATAGTTTGAAATTACCAGCTATACAAGTTTTCATTGCTGTTTTGGTAGCCATATTTATAGGATATTCATATCTAATGGAAAAACTGTTCTTTTGATAGCCACATGTAACTGCTGCTGCTAATGGGACAGCCTATTAAAAGTAATGTTAACTATGTCTAGGAGGTGAGCCCTGTAGCAGTTGGGAGAGCATGCACTACAAGGAAAAAAAATTTCAGGTGATTGAACTAAACCCTGGCTGCTAACTAGGTGGAAAATCTGATGAATGGTCTGCTGCAAACCTTCCTATGACAGTGGACGATGTGCTGTCAGGTTCACTGTTTGTGGTCTTGGTAGAGGTTTCAATGTCCTGCATAGGTGGGTTGAATTCTGGGCAAGCCATTGCTCCGATGGGTGGGAGGGAGTCCTCTACCATTGGGGGAGAGGAGGATACATGACACTTAAGTGCTAGAAGGTTCAAACTGGTGGTTGGGGTTTCTCTGTGTTTGGGGGTGATGCCTATGGTCCCCTCTAGAGCTTCAATATCCATGGGCAGATGCATCAGTATGGGATCCATAAAGTTTCTCCATTTCCTACAAGGGTACATGTGTGTTCTGTGCTCCAATTTAAGAGGGATGCTGGGTGACAGGCCTGGTAAAGGTCCATCCAGTGAACTCCACCCAGCTGGTGAGACCCAGTGCTGTGCAAGCCCTCACAAAAATCCCTCTGCATGACCCCAACCAGCCAGTGAATATCGCAGCACCACTCAGGGCCAGACAGGGACCCACCCCATGAGCCCAACAAGTTGGGTAGTGTCAGTATGCCAAGCAAGGCCCGGTAAAGGTCCACACAGTAAACTCCACCCAACCAGGGATACTAGGTGACCACACAGGGCCTGATAAAGCCACAGCCCATGACCCAACCAGCTGGGGATTGTCATTTTGCCATGCAGGAACTGGTAATGGCTCAGCCAGTAAACTCCATCCAGATAGGGAGTCTCAGTGCATCATGAAGGTCCTGGGAAAGGCCAACCTGATGCCTCCCATTCAGCTGGGGAGACCCCATTCTCTACAGACAGTCAACATCAACTCGGGAAGCAACTGGAACTTTGCAGTTGGCTGCCCAAGAGGAATACAGGAAAATGACAAAATGAAGGAGCAAAATGTAATCTTAGACCTCCAGCCCATCCCAGACAGATCCAGGAGACATGGACATAGAAGAAAGTGTAAATCACACTCCTGAAGTTTCTGAATTGATAGCAACTGAAGTAAAAAAGGAACTCCACGATGCTGTAAAGGAAATCAGATCAGAAATAATCTCCCAAGTAAAACAAGAAATGATAAATGAAATGAAAGAAATGTTGAGCATATCTAAAGAAGACATAGTTAAAAAAACTAAGGAACATTGGAAAAAGATGAAAACCTTGCATGAACAATATAGGAAAGAATTAGAATGCATGAAACAGATTCAAAGAGATATCCAGGAAATTGAAAGTTCCATCAAAAGCTGGCGAAACTGCTTGAACTAATGTGAATATAGACTTGTAGACATTAAAGACAAGACTGCAGCTAGTGATCAGGAAGGAAAATACCTTTCAGAAGTAACAGGGAACCAGGAAATAACAATTTGATAGTTGCAAAACAGTGCACAGAAAAGCAATATAAGTTGATAGGTATAAACAAAAAGGGAGTCAACACAATTGATATGAAAAGACTACTTACAGAAGTAATAGAAGAAAACTTCCTAAGCATGGGAAAACAAACTGACATACAAATAAGTGAATCAGATGGAACTCCAATTAGCCACAACCAACATCTGTCTTCACCCACATATATAATAAAGGTCCCAGTAATTCAGCATAAGAAGAGAATATAAAAAACTGTGAGAGAAAAGAAAAAATGACACCTATAAAGGAAAGGCCGTCAGAATCACAGCAGAGTTCTGAACACAAACAATCAAGTCAAGAAGAGCATGGAGTGAAGTATTACAAATCTTAAAGGAAAAGCACTTCCAACCCAGATTGATCTACCCTACAAAACTATCCTTCAAAATTGATGGAGAAATACGATACTTCCATGACAAAGAACAAAGGAAGACCTTCATGATCACCAAACCAACCCTACAAAGAGTATTAAAAGATATTCTAGATAGACGTAAAAATGACTATAATTTCACAAACAATAACAGGAAAAAAGACAAAGCAGGGCAAACAGTTAAACAGAGGGGAAAGGTAAAAAAAAACAACAGCAGAAAGATAACATGCCAGAAATAAGACAATATGTATCGGGTATAAACATTAATATAAATGGCCTCAATCCACCAATGAAAAGAAACAGAGTGGGAGAATGGATCAAGAAAGAAAATCGAGACTTCTGGAAAGATGGCACAGTAGTAAGAAGCAGAGAAAACAGGCTGTCTGAGAGACACCATCTGGATGCGGGAACATACCATCTTGAGGAAGACAAAAAGGAGGGAAGGGGGTTCCTTAGACCCAGGAAGAGTCTGAAGTCTGAATTGAAGCCCAGAGAGAGAGAGTGAAAAGAAAAATTTCAACAAAGAAGGAGGTGGTAGCTGGCAGTGTCTTTGCCCAAAGCCAGACTCACTGTGTGAGGGGAGCTGTTGGAGCCTGGGGGCACAAGGTCACAGTGTTGGTGTTGCTGGCAGCTGGAGAACCCAGGGACCTCTGTGGAGCCATTTGTTGGTGGAGGAAAGTGGTGGGCATGGAGGACTGTGCTGGCTGGCAGTAAATGCAGAGGACTTGGTCCTCCCATGGGAGAGAGTGATTTGCCGGGTAGGCCTGGAGCTAGACCTGTTGCCAGCTTTCCCCAGTAGTTCCTAGCTGGGTGCAGACCCATGGAGATTGCTTGGACTGCAGTGAGCCCAGTGAGTCTGTTCTTGGGGCAGGCCTGCTAAGGTTGCCTACTACTCCATCACTGAGCTGTTGCTGGCTTGTGGGGATACAGTGCCATGATTTGGGTCACTGTCTCCACAGGCTGTGTACTAGT
>RJWM01045532.1:0-12769 GCA_004363535.1 Dasyprocta punctata | reverse complement strand
ATTTTATATCAGTTTTAATACAAACTAGATCTTCATAACATAATTAGTTCAGATTAAAGCACATGGAAATTCAAAGGAAGATTCTATAGTTTTAAGATTATAAATATATAAATATATTCAGTTCATCGTAAATTAAAATTCATGTCTTATGTGAAGGTTACAAAGAAAGAAACATTTATATTACTGTAAGATAAAATAAGTATTTTCCAGACAGAAAGCAGGAGAATAAAAATGCACACATGCACAGTCAAAAAAATTTGTTTGATCTGTAGTAGTTTATAGTTTGAAAAAATAATGTCTTTGCTATATAATGACAAATGATAACAAAAATATTTAAACTGGCTTTACTCTCTAGTGCAGGAAAGAATGACTTAATATTTATGAGCACTGTTCTATAGGCAATGAAGAGGCATTAAATACTTTTGGCTTCCCCAAAGTTAGAATGATACCGTAAGTATCTGGAAATTGATCTCATATGCAGTTCCAGAACTATACTCAGAATGTACTCAGCGTAGGGGTAGAGGAGAGATAAGAAACCTATTGGGAGACTATTGTGGCTTCCCAGAGTTACTGGCAGTTGAATTAGGATAGCAACGGGAAAGAGCATAAATGACAGAAGTTTTGGATGTAGGACAAAGAATATCTCACCAGTGAATACAGATGGAAGTAAAAAAAAATAGCAATGATGATGACTAACAAATGACTGTTCTATTCTCCTAAAGACATTTTCAGAGGCAAAAGATTCTGTCAAAAGGAGTAGGACATTCATGGGAGATAAATAAGATCCATTAACCACTGAGAAACTTGATACCAGGATTCCATTAGTTTTTTTAAAAATTAATTATTAGTTTTGAATGAAAGATTAAGAGCTCTACTTACAACTTTTCTGTTATTTATTTTTCTGACATTTGAAAAACAGTGTTTCACCTACATTTCTTTAAGATTGGATGGAATGGGTATGGAAAAAGAAAGTTTGATTTATCTTCTTCATGTAGAACTTCTAATCCTCAAAAATTCCCACACTAACTACTAAACAAAGATATGCTCTAGTTTGCTACTTCTTGGTTTTTGTATGGCGGGTCTGTCAGTTCAGTTGTGTAATGGTCGGTGAAGTTTCCGTCTGAAAATAACTGAGGGTTACTTTTGAACGGATACAACATTACCTCTCTCTATTTTTCCCCAGTTGTTTTTCTCCCCCCCTGTGGTGTACAGCTACCCGCCATCACCACGTGCCCTCCTGCAGTGCTTTGACCAGCCAGTCCCCTTCCCAGCAGGGCTCACCGAGGAACTACGGTCTTTCGGAGCCCTCAGTGTTCTGGATTTTTCTTAGAGGAATCCATTGACATGTGTCTGTCGTGCATCCAGGGTACCTGGCTTTCTGTAAGAGAAATGCTACTTACTATGAAGACTAAACGTCTTTAACTGTTTACTGTTAAAATCAAATAAAAGATTGAGGCTGTGTATCTCAGCAGTAAAACACTTGCTTAGCATGCTCAAGACCCTAGTTTCAATCACCAGTGTGTTAAAGGATAAAGGAAGAAAGGGGGAACAAAAGGAGAGAGAGACAGAAAGACAAAGGGAGAGTAGGAAAGAGAGAGAGAAGGAAAGGAAGAAAAAACCTCAAAGTTTTTTTTTTTTTTTTGTACCAGGGATCAATCTCATAACCTCACCCATGCCAGGCAGGCGCTTATGCCAGTGAGCTAAATCCCTGGCCCTATTTTTTGCGACAAGATCTCACTAAACATTTCAGACTGACCTTGAACTCACTTTGTGCCCAGGCTGGTCTCAAAGTCACAACAATCCTCCTGCTTCAGCCTTCCAAGCACTGGGATTAAACGTGTGCACAACTACGCCTGGCTGAAACCTCAAAGTTTTAAGATTGGCTGGGGAAAGATATAGAACATGCATGTGAACATGTGTGTGTGTGTGTGTGTGTGTGTGTGTAAACAAGATGTGGAAGTTGCAGGAAAATTCAAAGGCATAAATTTCAAAAATCAAGTTTAAGACAATGCCAGAGGAGCTTTGATGACATTCTGTCTGGCACAGCTCTTGAATAGGACTTGGATCACTGACGTTAGAATTACCAGCCTATGGAGAGTACTCTTCTCCTTACTGTGACACAAGGCAAGCTACAGACAGAGTAGTCCTTTTTTTGTTTGTTTTTATTAAACAATGAAATGAGTAAGATGGAAATATCATATTTTATTTATTTAGTTAGTTAATTAGTTTTTAAAATTTTATTTTAAAGAGAATAAAATAAAACAGGACAGAAGAAAGCAGATCAGGACAAAACAATGCAAGCAACACAGGATTTCAAAACAAGACAACAGGAAATCAACAGTGGCTACCATAACACTTCTTGTTTTCTTCAAAATAGTTGTCCATACCTTCACACACAATGAATTCAAACAAAACACAGTAGCATAAAACCAATGAAAACAAAAGAATGAAAGCGTTATAAGCCTTCAAAACCCAACAACAGGAAAATCAACAATGGCTGTCGTAATGTCTTTTGTTCTCTTTAAAATAGCTGTCCACACTTTCACACATATTGAAATCAAATAATACAGAACAGACTAAGAACAATCAAAACAAAGGATAAAAGCATTACTGGACTTCACAACAAGATGATAGGGGATCAGCTATGGCTACCATAATATCTTGTTTTCTTCAAAGTAGCTGTTCATGAATAACTTTTTTGAAGATAACTATGCAAACAACAACCTTAGTTATGTTGCTACCACCTTATTTCACAAGCCTGTATTGTTATTGTTTTGGGCTCTTTGTTATTGTTATTTACTAGTCTCTTTTGTTTCTTGTTTTTCTTGTAATTTGTTATGTTGTGTTTTGTCTTTCCCTCTAATACAGAAGGGATCGATGTACATGTATAGGCTTACACATGCCCAGAACTTCTCCTAATGAGTTTACAAGAATTGATTTTATTATGAGAGATGGTTTGAAGATGACAATATCAATTCACATTTTTTACGAAAAAAGATTAAATAAGATAATATGTACTGCCTGTGACGTCTTAAATACTCAGTGTGCGTTGGCTCTTATCTTTATAAGCTCAGATTGCTTTCATATATTTCTTTTTCCCCCCTCTTCTTCCTCTCATTTTCCTCCTTGTTGTGTAGAAGGACTAATTTTGAGATGTCTGCACTCGCAACTTCTCTGTCATGTCTAAAGTATATGGTTGTGAGATATTTGGGACTGATTGTCCCAGGCTTGTGGTAAAAATTTCCACCACAGAACAGAACAAAGCTAATTGGTCCCTAAGGGATTTCTTTACCACAAATAAATGACTTGGCTGAGTACCATGGTATTTATTTTCTTTAAAAGAGAATTCATTATAGTTGCTCATTTGAAATAACTAAAACATAAAGGTTTTTTTAGTTTTATATTTTAAAGTAAATTTATTTGCCGTTGTCACCAGCCTGCACTTTTCTATACAGTGTTGTTTATCTATCCATCCATTTATTAATTTGTTGGATTTTTGAGACAAGGGTCTTGCATATAATTCAGGCTGTCCTTGAACTCACCATGCAGCCCAGCCTGGCCCAGAACCCACAAAGATCCTCCTGCCCCAGACTCTCAGTTGCTGGGATTATAGGTGTGTGCCACCATGCCAGGCTTTAAAAGGCATATTCAAAATGTGTACCTCATGCTGTTTGTAGAACTGGCCACTGTACAGTTAGTCAAAATATGAGACCTCGTATAGTTTATCTATTTTTCTACATGTTATAGGCTGTGGCAAAGACAAGCATGGTTTAAGATCCGAGGCTCTTTCTTCTGTGCCACCATGACCTGTGTATTTATAGCCAGACATAATGAATTAAAAGTCAGAACAAAAGATTTGTTGTGACCTTAATTTTTCCTTATATATGTTCAGACATACAAGCAAATATATTTAACTATATACTAAGGTTATTTTTATTATTGTTTGTATACATCAGAACATGTTGTAATATGTCCCATTTCCTTCTGGTTCTCTCACTTATTACTCATAGAATTCCTTCAACCCTAGTTCTCCTGATATTCCTGATACATGATTTTTTCTGATTTATTAATCTTCCATTGTATAAGTAAGCCACATTGATTTAACAGATTTATTAATTGCAACCTGCATCACTTAAATTTTTGCTTGTAAAATGTTACAGTCTTACAGGCATTGCCCACATGTCCTAGACTTTTGTTTCTGTGGATAGTATTACTCTGACAGAAAACTGGACAAAATGACCTCACTATCTTTTACAGTATTTGAATACATTTTTGTGGCTTACCTCCACACCTGAAAAAGGTGAAATATTTCACATTTTCTCTTCATTTCAATCTTCTACTCTTCAAATTGGAAAGAGGAAGGCATACTGTATTCAATTCTTGTCTATCTAATTTGAGAATTTGCATTGCATTCTTATTTCCTTTTGTATTTCCCAGGATTCATGCAGGTTTGTGTATTTACTTTTTAGAATTTCCTCTTTGTATCTCATTTGTAAAAGTTAAGTAAGCATATATTTGCCCATTTTGCTATTTGATGTGTAACTTTTCATTCCATAACAGTTCTCTATATTTTAAAGACATTAATATTTCATCTAATATTGATTTACAAATATCCCAAACTTATGTTTCTCTTCTGAGCTTGTATTATATTTTACCACTTGCCAGTTTATTCGGGTATTTATTTCTTTATTTGAATATTTTCAGGCAGTCAAATTTGTCTATAGATTTTTGTACAGTTCAAGTCTCAGTCACTTGCTTAAAGGGGCCTGACTTCGAACTAACCTGTTCTGAGAATAAAAATGGGAGCAATTACCTGGGTAAGAGGTGACTCGGGGGAGACATAAATAAGTGAGAGTATTTCACATTTTGATTGTAATTTTGATGTTTCTTTTCTGCTATGTATATCTTTATGAATCTAGCACATATTTCAGTTAAAAGTGTTTGCATCTATTTTCTCTACTTCTAAAAGTCATTTCTCAGTCACAGGTATTACAAACAGGTACTGTAGTTTTGTGCCTTTCTCTCTCTCTCTCTCTCTCTCTCTCTCTCTCTTATTTGTAGTTTGTTTTGATGAACTGGGGAAAAAATTCTTAAATTCAAGGTAATCTAATACATCAGTACTCTCCCTTATGATCTGAGTTTTAATACTTTCTTTCCTTGTAAGCATAATGACTTTCTGTACTTCGGCCTGAGGTTTTTATAGCTTTCCTTTCATATATAAGTCTCCGAACTATTTGAAGTCAGACTTCAGAACAATATCAGGCACAGGACTATTTTCATGTTTTCTCTCTGTGGATAAATAATTGCCCAGGTGCCATTTACTGAGAAGTATTTGCTTTCATCTAACTTATAAATTGTTTCCACATGTGAGTCTGCGGCTCAGTTTTCTGCTTTCCGCGTTGGATCAGGCCGTATGTTCTAACCACAGAGCCATGAAATCTGAAGTTCATGTTTTCCAGCTCAGCAAATGTCATTAGTGTAAAAACAGTCTCGGTGCTTTAGAGTCCAGCTTTTACCCTGTATTTCACTGCTAATGTTCCAACGATTTATTTTACTTCTTTCAATGCATTTGAGAAGTTATTTTATGCAGTTTCCTATGTTTTATCTAGCGCTGTTGTCATAACGAGACCAATCTTGGTGACTAGTACTTGCATGGATATAAACAAATGTCATTTTATTTATATTTATATAGAATTAATTAATGTGGAATTTATTATTTTGGATGTAAATAGGAATTTAAATTTATTTTAAGATGGCTTGGTAGTGTTATAAAACAAAATATTTTCTTCCTTTAATTAACCACTGTCATACATACACACACACATAAGCCTACATAGGACATCAATTTACTGTCTCACAATCTAGTTCATTATTATTGATTATTCATGTGTTTTGTATTTGCTCTACCAATTGTTTTTTTTTAATGCAGATAAGATAAAGACCCATACTTTCCCATGTCTACTGCAAAATAATTATGTCCAATTTCACAAATAAGAATACAAACAACAAAAGAAAAATTGTAAGCATATGGTTTCCTTAATATGTTAGTACAATGTATTTATGTGCAGTAACAATTGACATTTTTATATTAATGACTTCATCACATATCTCTTTCCATTTGCAAAGACCGCGCTTTATGTGTGCCAATGAACTATTATAACTTTATTCATTAGCATCTATAATGTCATATTCATAATTAATATTTTATTGTTTTCAATTTTGAATTGGCTATTTCTAACGAGTTTATATGAGCATAACTTTTGAATACCTGCACAGCTAATTTTTAAAATTTTATTTTATCTTATTTTTGACTTTTTGAGACAGGGTCTTGTTATGCAGTTCAGGCTGGCCTTGAACTCACTTTTTCGCCCTGACTGGTCTAGAACTCACAATGATCCTCCTGCCTCAGCCTCCCGAGTGCGGGTATTACAGGCTGCACTACTGTGCCCTGCTCTGCACAGTTAACTTTAAGTTTCTGATGTTCAATTCCCCTTAACAAAATTTCTTATTAATTTTAATAATCTTGTAAAAGTCTTGTACTTTTTTCTTTTAGATACTCATTAATAATTGGTCCCAAGAGTTTTGGTCTTTTTCAAATAAAAGTTATTAAAATCATTTTTGTCTTAATGTATTCTGTATCTCTTTTAGACTAGGATTTTTAAATGGTGATAGTGTTGGTATTTTAATTTTTTACTAGGTTTAGACATTTTAGTTCTTTTGTTCAACAGCAATCCTTGAGGAGATGAAATGTCTGTTCTGATGGAGAAAAAGGAAGAGTAAAGGAGATCGAAGGTGATGTCAGCACACAGACTCTTCCCGGTTCAGGTGTGGGTCTCCCAGCAAACACAAGCCAGTCTCCCCCGAGCACGTCTTAAGTGCCCTTGGACAGTCAAGTGGCAAAGTTCCGAGCAGTGGGGCGTAAGCAGACGTGGAAGGACTTCCTTCTAGTCCGGCCTGTAGACACGCCTCTGTCCTTCCTGGCTTTGAATGAACCAGGATGGTGATGTCCAGGGAGAACTGTGTGAAGGTGGAGAGTCCCCATCAGCCCAAGTCCCGAGTGGCTGTGAGAGAGCTGACCCCCACCTCCACACCCGCACTGACCACGGTCTGAGAAAGTCATCAGCTTCGACGGCGGTGAGTGTGGAGAGTGGGGTCTGCTGGTGGCTTTGGCCCTGCACAGTCCAACTAGCACAGAGCCCCGCGTCTGTCTTCTGGAGACTGAGACCGTAGGGCTGCTGCAGTCTAGATCCCTCTCTCGGTCTCTGGAAGCTGGAAGGAAGGAAAGGCATCGCAGATCAGGAGAAAGGGAAAGGGAAGGAGAGAAACCCGTAAACCACCGCTGGGCGCGGCAGTGCGCCCTGTGACCCCACACTCTGGGGGGCTCAAGCAGGAGGGCCATAAGGCCCAGCCAGCCTGGGCACCTCGACGATGTAGTGAGACCCCACCGCAAAAACAAAACTAAATAAATAAGGGCTGAGCGTGTAACTCACTGCGCAGACCAGAATAACAACAAAACAAAGCCTTTTCATTCTTACATTCACTTGACCGTCACTCACTATAAAATCTTTGTTGTGACGAAGAGCAAACCAAAGCATGCTAATGCCGTGTCCTTCTAATCTGTTATTTTACTCTTAACCTTCAGTTTTGCAAAATATTTGATTTTGTCTTTTGTTAAACAATCTTACCATACTCAAAAAAGTGTCTTTAAAACCTGAGTTTAATAAGTGATTACCCATCTATGGTGATATGTCATTAAAAACATATGGCTTATGTATTTTCATTTACTTGGTATAATTAATTACTTATATATATTTTATGATTTTTAAAGCATACTGATCAACTCCGGTTACATATCGTTTTATTCTTTTAAATTTTTCTTCTTGAATTGGAGAGAGAGAGAGAGAAAGACAGAGACAGATACATATATACACACTTCAGGACAAGAAAATAGTATGATGTATTTTCAACAAATAGTGGTGTAACTCTCATATGGGGACCCTAGAGGATGTTGTATATCATAGAAAACCCACTACACTGCTGGCCTTTAGAGAAGAAATTGAAAATGCATATTCAGCAATATCGCTGACCAAGGCTACCCAAGCAGCAGTTCACTATACTAACAAATATCTGAAAGCTAATGGCTACCACTTTGAGTGTCTCTTATAGTTGTAGAGGCCAAAGATAATTTGTATGAATCTCAATAAATTTAGTATTAAAATATTTATGCAAGTTATTCTTTTCCTGAAGTGTGAATATAATTTTTTTGGAGGACTCTGTATATATGCACAATGGAAACTGGAATATATCACTCTTTCATTTTTCTATCTTCACAGGCTTTCCTATTAAGACTATGTTTTCGAAAATAAATCAGGGAAGCCTGGGTGTGGCTTCACATGTCTGTAATCCCAGCACTCTGGAGACTGAGGCACAAGAATTGCTGGGAGTTTCAGGCCAGTCCAGACTACATAATGAGTTCTAGGTCAGCCTGAACTGCATAGTGAAACACTGTCTCAAAAAGAAAAATAGATAGATAGATAGATAGATAGATAGATAGATAGATAGATAGATACATAGATACATAGATAGATAGACAGATCAAGCGATCAGGGCACTTCTCATCTTTTTCCAATATCCAAAATGTTTTAAATATCATTGTTTCCTATTAGGCATACCTATGGTTCAGCTAAACTCACATCAGTTTTATGTGCTTGATTTCAGTCATTTTCAGACCTTGTTTTCTATTCAACTCTTTAGTTCTTGAATTACTTATGATAGTATCTATTGCTTTCCAATAGTTCCCTTCTTAACTAACACTGACTAGTACCTACTAACCTTTCATGATTCTACATATTCTGTAGCTGTCATTTTGCTTTCTTTCTCACTTGCAGAAGTTTCTCTATGTATGTATACATATTTGTTACTAATGTATGTGCTAGTTTGTGTGTTTATTAATTGCATTTTGTTGTTTCTTAGAATGGGTTTCATATATAACATTCTGGTGAATTTTGAATTGATTTTTTATGCAAATTTAAATTGATACATCTAGAAATGTTGGACACAAACCAAATATTCAGTTTCTTGTTTCTAAAAATGTCATTATTTTATTTCCTGTACAACCATCTTAGCTGTTTGCCATGGGAGAAAAATAAAAGAAATACTATTTTTTTCTAAAGAATGGATAACCTACAAATTGAAGTAAGAACATCTATATAAGGTGAATATGGTTGATTCAAAATAAAAGTATATGTACGTATATGTATACATGTATCACACAGGAAACAAATTGCTACTAATGGATTATTTCATCCAAATAGCAGAGAAGAATCATTACTTTTGACCTCTATATGGTTGCTATTACAATTTTTGTTACTATTGGTTTTTGGTAACTTTTACCTTAGAACTGAGTAGTCATTTAACATTCCCATATATTATGTGTTAGAAAAGGCAAGCACATGTGTGAGTTGAAGTGTGTCCTCCCAAAAGATGTATTTAAATCTTAAGTCCTGGTACATGAACATGTGACTTCCTTTGGAAATATGGTCTTTACAGATCAAATCAATAAACATGAAGTCTTACTGAATAAGTGTGAGCCTGAGTCAGTGTGACTGGCATCCTCACAAGAAGAGTAAAACAGCACCTGAAGACAGTGCAGATGTTGAGGTGCAGCAACCACAAACCAAGGCACACAAGGGTTGACAAGAGCTGCTGGAAGCAAAGAGAAGAAGCACAGAACAGACCTTCCAGGAGGGCTCTCAGAGGAAGCAAACCTTGCTGATATCTTGAGGCTGATCCCCAGCATCCTGCACTATAGACAATAAATCTGTTTTCAGTCATCCAATGTGTGATAACTTATGAAGGCAGCCATGGGAAACTACAATACACTACTGTATAAATTCCGACATTATATGACAGAAGAAAAGTAAACTTCAAATTCTATGAGAAGAATGTTATCCATCTCATTCATTACCTACTGTTAGTGCTTATCACAAAATATATGATTAGTTAGTGTGATTAGAAAAAAAACCAATATGAAGATATGTTCTGTATGCTCCTTCTATGAGATAACAAATAAGAAAGAAAAAATGCTGAAAAAATAATTATAGATCAAATTGGAAAATGTATTCAATAATGCTAATGTTAATCACTATTATCTGATCTATTGAGTTAGAGGAAGCATCTTGGAATTTCATATTGAGCTTTATTAGGGATATTTCATTTATTCATTTTTCAACAAATTATTCATTATTTGTCTTTTATGTGTAGTGGGGGGATGAACATGGCTCCAAGAGATGATAGGGGAAAAGCAGCATGAAATAAAGAATAGAAAAATAACACACGATGAAGATAAAGGGAGCAAGACAGAGCTCCCATGATCATGGTGATGACTCCAAAGGGGAATCTGCGGAATAAGTTATCTCAACCTTGAATACATATCAAAAGTAAAAGAATGAGTGAGGCAGTTTTGTCCAGATAGTCACTTTTATTTTCTGTTCTCCAGTTTTAGAGTAGAGCAAACACAGTAGATAATTTTAAAAAGAAGACAGACTCAAGACTTTATATATATAGATGATAAAGAAAACATCACAACTCTGAGAAGGCAGGACTGTCGAGAAGTACCAGCCAACTCTCATTCACAGCAGCAGTGACTGCGCTTGGACAACCTACTCTGTAGTTGAAGTTACCCAAATTTTAGTTGTAGTTGTAGTTACCCAAATTGTAGACTGAAAACTCAATGGCTGTGGAAATTATTGAGATTTTATTTTACTTTTTTTTTCTTTTTCTTTTCTTTTGGAGACAGGGTTTCACTATTCTGTAGCGCAGGCTGGCCTTGAACTCACTCTGTAGTTCAGGGTACCTTTGAACTCATGGAGATCCTCCTGCTTCAGTCTCAGCTACAGCTGTGAGAAACTGTACCCTGCTGATATGTTATTTCATAACTTTGTTTCCAGTGCCTTAGAGATATTTGATAGCTAATGAATATTTTTGAAAAACTGAAGAGCTTGAAAGATAGCTAAAGTATATCTGAGTAAGAGATACGTACAGCATTTCTAGTAAAAATAAGAATTGCCATTTCAAGATAAGTGTGAGAAGCATAAACATCTAACTAAAAATAACAAAAGGGGAAACTTTGTTCATCGATCTATAACTCACAGTGGGAAAAGTGCAGCTGGAATGTATGACTGAAAAGATCAAGGAGTATAGTGCTCATTCTGGTTTTCATGTCAAGTGTTAATTTTTACATTTCACCTTCAAAAAAATCTGAAGTTTCTGAATCAAAAATTCCTTTATTTAACTGTGTTTTTAATACAACCCCTGCAAATCCTGAAAGGTACAAACTAGGAAAAATAAATAAATTTCCTGTACAATATTTCATTTAAGGTAAAGGAATTGAAAACTGAAAACAAACAAAAACATGATTTGATCAATAAAACTGACTATGTAGTGGCTGAAACAGACAGAGTTAATAACTTTTTTAAGTCTTTGAGCATCTCATAAGGCTTGATTGAATCATAAAAATAATGGTTATCAAACCTATTATAGAGTAAAGCAAAAAGTCTCCAAACACACTTAAAGCTGTTATTTCTTGATCTCTTCTGTGCATTTGCTCATCAACAAAGGATTGAACACCCCACTAATCAACCACAGATTCAAATGTTAAATAATCATTTGGTCCACAACAACAAAAACAACTAGTTGGCTCTCCAAGGTACCACTACTGTTACACTCAGATTCCAGCCAGGAAAATACAAGCTAGATTTGCTATTAAGATTTGTTTGTTTGTATTGTTAGTGGTTATACCTAAAGACATAAAATCAAATACATTTGTAGATATCAAGGAGTTCTAACTTTCGGGGAAAATATTTTCTCGAAACATTGATGGAAAATGTTTTTTTCTAAATTATTTTTTTTTCTAATGCATTTCTGGAAGCATAATTTGGTGATAATATTTAATACTAATTGCCCAAGAATGCTTTGAGAATGGTTAGTGTTATCTACAAAAGAATGTCTGTGCTGGATATAATAAATGTAGGTGTTAAACACTGGGATGGATTTAGAATTCTAGAATCTTGATCTTTGTTCCTTCTCCTGACAACTTTTTTCTATATTATAGCATGGCTATATGCGGTTTAGAACAAAAACAGAAAATTTCACTCTACCAGATTTTTTCCCTGCATACAAAGCTAAATTCAACTTTCAAAGTTGAAATATTACAATAATGAATTAAGTTAAAAAAAATAAAGATAACTGAGAATGTAGCTCAGTGCTACAACATGGCACTGACAAGTCTGTGCCTGTTGTACTACCACTGGAAAACACGAACAGCAACCACCATCAGATAGTGCTAGACAAATCATTGAGGAATGTCTTTTTAATCTGCATTTCTCTTTGCATTAAGACCTCAAAAACCACCTGCATAAACTTGAAGATAGTCCTGATAAAATATTTGTAAGAACAATCTGACAAAAAATAATCACCAAAAAAAAGAAAGAAAAAAAGGAAATAAAAACTATAGCTAACATCCCAGTTAATATTAAGAGGAAGTTTTTCAGTTAATGAATTAGGCAGAGATACCCCCTTACTATACTTTGCTACATTTACCTAGAAGTTCTAGTTTGTGCAATAAGACAAAAGAAGGAAATTATTGGCAGAAAATATGAAATAAAATTCTTTTTGTTCACAGATGGCATGATTATCCATGTGGAAAATCTGAAGGAAGCAATAAAAAATAAAAAGCCTGCTTGAACCAAGGCCATATATTATCAACCTT
>RJWM01045531.1:0-12763 GCA_004363535.1 Dasyprocta punctata | reverse complement strand
TCCCTCCAGTAAATCTTTAATTCTTTCTAGTCAGGGTTAGCCAGGAAACCTAATGATGTCTTTCCCTTTCTACAAACCCTTTTCCCCTACATAACATTCTGTCAGAATCATGCATATGCTAGTTTTTACACTGGATTCAATTTCTCTCTATCTTTCCCATTTTCCATTTATATTCTCTTCCCTATTTTTTATTACTTCTCATACTTTCTAAAATATCTGCTTCTTCCTTTTTTGTCATACATAAATATCCTCAGTAAAACCTATTTTGTCCCTAGCCTATCCTATCTTATTATATTCTCTTGCTATTCCAGGTTATTGAAACACTTGGAGAATCTTTCAATGAAATTTTTAATTACATGTTGATATATGATTTGTTATTCAGATATTGACATTATTGGTGGCCTTCTGTCCTCAAAAACAGTACTAAGAGTTCAAGCTGGTGTCAAAGTTGATTTCCATGAGGTCATCTGTATGGTGTCATGCTGCGACTCCCACAATCAAAGACACATCACAAGGACTAAGTCATTTACTCAAATTACATCACCACACAATAAGTCTTCTACTCTTCATTCCCAGTGACTTTCAAATTTTGACACACAAGTGTGCACACACACACAAAGAAGTGTCAGAAACCATGAAAACAGTATGTTTCCCAAATTTCATAACTGCTTTCAAAAGTTGATCCCACTGATATTGCAGGAGAAGAAATTTCTAAGAATTTTAAAAAGTGACACTAAAAATGATCAATTATACCAAGTGATGCAAATAACAAGCTGAGCTGATCAAGTATTTAAATATTTAATGAGATCAACAATGATACAATATAGAACAGAATGAGTAAAGGAAAAAATCATGGTACAGTATATGATGGAATGCTTCAGGAAAAACCGGGATTCTGGAAAAGAGCTATGAAATCCTAGAAAACAATGCTCAGTTAATCAATGGAAAAATTCAGTTGAAAGTCTCAAAAACAGTTCAGATGAATCACAAGAAAGAATATCAGAATTAAATGGCAAACTAATGTGTTGGACCAGTGATATAGACAATAAAGAATGAGAAGTAATGAGAAGATTAATTAAGAGCTCTCTGAAAATCTAAAAGAGTGAAGTGAATATTCAAGGAGGATAATAAACTACTGGTCAATGGTATAAAAAACATATTCACTAGAAGTAGAAGAGAAAACTCACCTTATCTAGGGAACAGAGGCAACTAAACATAACAAAAAACCAAAAAAACAAAAAACAAAAAACCTCCTCATAGCATACCATAGTCAACTTGTCAAGAAATTTAGACATAGAATATTAAACCTAGATGCAATGGAATGCTAAATCACTTGTAATTATTAACTTAAAGGGAGAAAGTAAGATTTTTCAAATGAAAATCTAAAAGCCAGGTTGCTTTGAACTGATGTGCTTTGAACCCTGAAGAAAATAATTTAAAACTTTCTTTACTATAACTCATCAAATTGAAGGAGAAACAAAGAAATTCGAAGAAAATTCTCAAGAAACACAAAAAGAGTAAGCGTTGCAAAAATTCTTACAGGAATCTTCAAAACAGATCATGAGGGGAGTCACAATCATGAGACCAAGGGAATAGCTAAAAGAAAAACAAAACCCAAACATGAAAAAACACTAAAAAAAGAAATAAATTAATGCAGGACATTTAATAATATTTAATGAAACTGTCATAATTCTTCATTAAGTGATACAAAATGACAGACTGGATCAAAGACCAACACCCTAATATATGCTGCCTGAGATACACCAATAGTAGTACAAATAAAATTAATGTTAGTAAGGATCAGAGAGAAACATGCACTCTGGCCTTTTTGTTGGGAGAGTAAACTAGTGCAATCAGTATAGAAATAGGTACGGAGAATCTCAACAAAACTAAAAAGAGAAATGCCATTTGAACCAGCATTAAGAAAATGTCAAATAGTTGGTATAAGACACCATAATATTAACAAAATAAGCAATTCTCAGAAGGTTACATATCACATTTCTGTTCTTATATTAGCACTTTAAAAATTAAAGAATAAAAGAAAACAGGAAACTAGAAAATCAGTTTGCTGAATTGATGTTATGGTTATGGTCCTGCGGCCCTGCCAAGTCTCATGTAATCTTGACACAGACGTGGCTGAGTCTGGTGTTAGTGACTGATTTGTTGTCTAGCACTGGGATTGGTGATGTGCGTGCTGCACCCGCTTAGGAGTGGAGCCAATGTACAGTGTAAAGGCAAGAAGAAGGCTTGTTTTCCTACTCTTGCAGATTTGCCTTGCTGTTTGGTGGCTGCCATGAATGGCTGCCTACCATGCTGCCCTGCCTTGCAGCCAGCTGAATATGGACTGCAACTTCCAAGAACTGTAAGAAATAAACCTTTCCTTCCCTAATTTTGAGTGTCAGGTATTCTGTCTCAGCAACGAGTGAAAAGTAACCAAGACAATTGAGGAAGTGAATCTAGAAATGAGGGAGGTAAATAAGATAGGGGAAGATTCACTATGTAGAGTTTGATGAGACTCAGTATGAAAATTTGTGTCATAAAATTTGAGGTAAGGGAGGGCTGGAAACTAGCAGACAAGAGGCAGCACTCACAGAACATTACAGTCTATTTTTAAAAAGTCAATTTATGTTCATATGCAAAATAATTACAGCAGTTTTGGGGAGTCAGTATATATCTTGCACCTTGGTTTTTTTAATTTCTCTTATTCTCTACACCCTCTTCTCTCTCCCCTTCCTCATCAACAACACTCTACCTCCATGTTTCTTCCCCTCCTTCATTTCAATTTTTTAACTATCTACATTTGTCTTCTCATATAAGATAAATCATTCTATTTGGTTATTTGTCTAAATCAACAGATACATAGCACCATGTGCATATAGAAGAACCATAGGAAATTACTCTGTTGCAACTTAAGTGAACAAAGAATTAGGGAGAATCCAGGCCCATTGGTATTTAAAAGCTAAATGACATGATTAACCCACATGGCATTGAGTTAATCATTGCTCTCTGAGGGAGGGGAACTTCTCTGCAGGCAGGAAGAGAAAGCCTGCAGCACACTCCTAGGAGTGTTCACTTAGATTCCTAATAGACACAGCCTGAGCAGAAAAGAAACCTGAACTCAACCAAGTGAAGGTAACAATACTGGTAATTTCCTGTCTTTCCTTCCTGTCTGGGACAGTGTTGAGTCAGGAGCCATCTTAGAAATCCCTACTTTTTCTCCCTTGGTATAAAAAGCAGGAAAAATACAGTGGAAAAGACCCTGAGTACCTCAGCCCCTTTCCTTTGCTCAAAGTCATCCAGAGTAAACAAGGAAGAACATAAACATCGGGCATGCAACCCTCTAGGTGCAAGGCTGGGAATTTAGGCAGTTGGGCCATGGTCAGGCCCTGAACACAGATTACATAGATATAAAGATCCTTTTCCTGTCCTCATGGCAGTTCAGGAAGGATTGTATTTGTAATCCCAAGGTTAAGTTATTAGAATTCTAGTGAGTTAATTCCAATCTACCACTTCCAGGGTAACTCAAGGCTAGAATAAACACACTAAGACATATATATATATATATATATATATATATATATATATATAATTATGGGGATCCAAGGGGTCCTAAATCCAGCCAAGATAGTGTTCACCAGAACAAAGGTCACACCCAGAGCCCAGCCTAGGTTTTATTGATTCTCTATGAGGGGAGTGACTCGGGGATAAGTAACAGTGAGAGTGGCGGGAAATAGGTAACTGCCTGACTACTTGAGCTGGGCTAGGTAGGAGGTCTGAGATCATTTCTGAGATAAACAGAGGGCAAGAAATGCAGAGAGAGTAATCTGAATAACACGACTGAGGGTGTATCTGATAATTTGGGGTCAGTGCTTCAGTTCTGATGTATAATCCTTTTTGCCCTGGAAAGTCATAGCCTCTTTTTTGAGGCTTGGTTCCAGCTAACAGCATGAAGCATAGCTCTCTATCCCACCTGGCTCAACCAGGAATTTGGTGAGTCACTGGGTGAGATAGCACTGACCTGTCATTTTGCTTCAGAGATTACACATCAGCTCTTCAGCCAGCACAGTTTACATTGCTTAAAGCCAATTGAAGAGACAAAGAAATAGCCTAGCCAGTTCTGTACATATCAATACATGGAGATAGGTCCAAGTCTATCCAAAATAGAGATACTCACTCTTTTTTGCAAGGAGAGTAGTGTGGGTGGTTCCTCACACATAAACATTGTGTTTTCCTATCACCCTCCTTCTCAAAAACAGAGGAGACTGAGAAGCAAGTGTGGTCCATCTCACCCATGACAGTAGACTGATGTCACTATGGAGGGTGGAGCTCAGCCTCCAGACTGCCATGAAAGGCTTCTTCTGTTGGGCAGAAGGTGAGAATGACACAGGAAAATAGGATGGAAAAGTGATTTTCATGTTCCTTTCACTAGGCATCATGCAACAATAGACACCAATGTGACTGCAACTTAACTCTCAGCAAGGTGCCCCTCTACCACTCCTGTGACTTCAGAAGCTAGTGCTGTGTTTTGAAGTGGGCAGGGCATATTGACTGGACTAAAATCAGAGAGGAAGAGACCTGTGCCAACTGGCAACATTCCAGGTCCCCAGAGATGACCTTCTAGAAATTTCACTCATTTCAGCACTGCCTCCTCGCTGGGTCACAGCCATGAAACCAGAAGCTCTTTGGAGCCCTGTGCCAATCACAGGCTACAGCTACCATGAAAACAGCACCCCACCACTTCTTGGGTTACTCTAGCAGGGCTCCCTCTAGTGTACTGGAACTGCTGTGCAATAGCACAGGTCCTGATAAAATATAGACTCACTTTGGTGCTCCTGTAACTTGCTCATGATTCATTTATTGGTAATAAAGGTTCAAACAGCTTGTAAATCTGCTCAGGACTGGGTTCATGAGTGGTGTGGATAGAGTGGTGGATTTATCAGAAAGAGCAATGAGCACTAGGGGAGGCCAGCACTGGGGAGCTCAAGAGAGCAGCAGTTCCAAACAGCAGCAGCAGCAGCACCCAGCACCCAGCAGAGCTCACACATGGTGTCTGGGTTTCTGGCCCTGGAAGCCTGCGACTGGCAGAGCAGAGAGCAGTTCTTGGTAGCATCACCCTGTCCCCTGTCGTGTCCAGCAGCAGCTAGCACCAGAAAGAGGACTATCGGGGACCTGGCCTAGATCCCCAATCTCAGGAATGAGTGTACAGTGAAGGTTAAAATAAATAAGATAAACGGTATGATTTTAGGGCTCCAGGAGGATCAAAACCCTTCTTCAGAGTTCAAGACTCTGAGGGCTAAGACAAGACCTGTCTCTGGGCAGCTTGTATTTATCTTTTCAATTAAGGAAGGGATTACACTGGAAAACACAGGAAATTCAGCAGGATCTTGGGAGTGGTTCCAAGACTTTTTCTAAGTAACAGATTATGTTAATTGTGAAGAAGTATCTTGACCTTGAGTATAATCCTGAGATGACTCATGTTAAGAAGAGTCAATGGGAAGTCTAAGATGGGTGGTACCAATAACCCTAATCCTTTCTTTTATCCCACAGGAAAATATGCAAAACCAGACACTGTGAATTTGTGGTCCCCAACAGAGGACAGCACAGCTAAACTCAGCACCCAGTGTGGTGGACCTGAGTTGTTCAGCACATGCCTGTCATGGAGAGTGGTGGCCAACAGCAGCACTGACCAGCAGTTATTGGGCCAAATATGTCATGCAGCTGTACCTGGTGTCATCCTGTGACATCAGAACTATAAGCAGAGGGACATTTTGCCAGTTCAGAGTTTCCATCTTAATTTAACCAAAAGAACACTAGTGTCATTGGCAAAACTGTCAGTCCCCCATTCCAACATCACCAAAGAATGCTACTATGAGTTTGCATGCCTTGTTGCTATTAATCAGTCTTTATACACCATCATCTGGACACGTCTGTCCTCTGATGGTCTCCATCTGAGACAGCACCTCTTGTGGCCTGGAGGACTCCTCCTTACAGTGTTTACTTAATAGACAGATTTTTATTGAAGTTGACCTTGACCACACTGTTTCTCATTGCTTCCTCCTGCTCCAAATAATGAATCCCCACTCACTGTGCTGTTTTCCATTGTATTTCTTCATTTACGGAGACTTTTATGAATTCATCTGTATCATATTCCTTGGGTTTTTTTAGTTTTCTTTTGCCTTGATGGTTATTTGTAACGTACAAATGCTACTGTTGTTACATACAGACATCCACATCTACATCTGAATCATCTCCAGATTTTTTGAGTTATTTACATAACTTGATTACAAGTGTTCCAAAAATTCCTATAAGTTAACTTAGTTTAAATAAAGTCCTATTTTCTGATACAAGTGAAATAGAATATAAAATTAATATTGCAAAAACAAGAAACAACTGTTAATATTTTAAAAATAAAAAGTGATTTTATTATATCATTATACTAAAATTGCCTATAAAATATACAGGAATACTAATAATCTAAAGCAATACCTTTGAGTGAAAAATAAAGTGACCTTCCCATGGCAAATGCAAATGTTACATTTCAGTGTGATTAAGCAGATAAAAAGTAAGACAAGCAGCTCCTACTACTGACTGTTTGAGAGAAAAGTAAAATAAACCTGATAAAGTTTGGAAAACAAAATAATAAAAGATAGCAAATAAAGTATGACAACATTAAAAAATAATATCTAACAGAAAATGAGGCATACCAATCTAGTCATCCTAAAGAAATGACAAAGATGCAAATTGCTGCATATAGTAACTACTCAGAACTGATTACTACCCATGTTCATGAATCAAAATACCAAATTTTAATTCATAAGGCTGTATAAATATGACATCATTGGAAATTAAAATGAAATAAAAAAGATTCCATTATTTAATGAACTAAAGATGAAAGAAAAAAATATATAGTAGGAAGAGTTGAGGAGAGTGTGGGGAGGAATAGAGAAGGCGAAGCTGAGCAAAGTGATCATTTAAAATGTGATGATGCTTTCCCACTTATAAAATATTTATCTCCATCTTTCTTACTAAAAATTATAAATCTAAAGGAAATGTGATGACCAAGGAAAAAGTTAAAGTACATCATGGTTTAAGCTGAAAAGGATATGGGCTGGAGGTGTGGCTCAGTGGTAGAGTACTAGCCTTGCATGCACAAGGCTCTGGGTTCAATCCTCAGGTCCACCAAAACAAAACAAAACAGGAAAAAAAAAACCTGAAAGGGATAATATATCCCTGGTTTCACTTTGGTTGCAGTTCTCAAACTGTTGTTATGAGAATTTCTCTGTCATCACAAATAACTCAACACAAGGCCCAAATGTGTTTCAATGATAGAATAGCTTTCCTAAGAAAACCTACTTAATGACATGTTCCAGTCGCACACCTACTGAGGTAATGTTGGCATAAAAGTTTACATTTAGACTTTCATTTGCATTAAACCTCAACATTATGTGGTAGCCACATAGTGTAATGCTTCCTGGTCTCTAAGTCTCCAAATTGCCTGTGTTAGTATAATTCGAAATATCATAAATAGCCTTTTATTTGAACAAGTCCATCAGCAGTATAACACATGACAGAAATATTCTTTTATCCACCACAACATATTATCTCCTGAAATTTTCAGATGTGAGCACATTTTCCTAGAAGGTTCTAATACATATTTGTTCTGGAATTCATGCAAAGTTCACAATCCGTTCTTCTCAGATTCAAGCTGTGCATATTTTTATTCACTCTTTGATTCTTCATCTAGGTTAAATAATGCCAAATAAAACATTTCAGCTTTTCTATTATGTTTTAATGTCTTCTTATTCTTTAAAGACATTTGAATTGATTGAGTAGAAAGGTAAATGTTTATCTACTGAATTCATTTCACAAATTCGTTGTAGATTCAGGGCTGACCGTGTCTTTCTGCTCATCTATTTTATTCACAACATAAAAATAAAATTAAGCACACTAAAATAGTAAAGTGCATTACAGACATGGAATCTAAAGATGTAGCCAGTGACACAGACAAATGAGAATGGAGATTCTGCCTTATTTCAGTTATGCCTTAAAATATTCATTTATCCACTGGGAACACTCAGTTTGCTTAGTGAAAGATGGAATACCACAGAATATGAAATACATGAAAGTGTTGGCTAATAAAATTTTAACCTACTATAGTCATGAGAGATTATGATATCACAGTTACTGAATTACAATATTTACTACACAGTATTACAATAATTAAGAAAATCTAGAATTATACATCCAAATGAGTTGTATAGGCACAAAGGCAAATGCTTTGAGAGAAATTATTATGAAAACAAGATTAGCGAGTATTAAATTGTTTCATGTTTTTCTTTGAATTTCATAATTTTCTATTTTTTTTTCTAGTGACTATGACTTACCTCTCTGATCAAGTCATATTTTAAATATAAATTATTTCCTGGTGAATTTTGATATCCTACTTTTATATTTTTACTCATAAATATATCTCCAGAAATATCTTCTCCAACAATTTATAACTTCAATGCAAATGTGATTCTCTGCAAATCTATATATTATGTGTTACTTTGAATATAAAATAAATGAATTTCAGTAAGAGTTTCAAGAATTACAAAAAAGATGAATTGTTCATGGTCTTTAAGGGTGAAAAAATTTCTTGTGCACTTGTCCTTGAACTTTTGTCCTTGAAATTTGACCAAGCAACATTCCCTGGAAGCTCCACCCTAAGGATGTGCAAATATTGCCTTATTCTGAATGCTCATTATATGAAGCGCCTTGCAATGATTAGTCAGGGAGCGAAGCTACACCCTGTCTTGCTTATATACACAGTTCCTGCCTTAGATTATTTTCAGATAAAACTACCTCATAAATTTTCCATTTGCTCAAGAGCTAAACTGAATGTAATTTACCTCAGACTAAAAAACAATGCACAAAAGCATAAAAATACATTACGCCAAGAAACAAAAATACAGCAGAGAAATTTACAGCAGTTTATTTGCATTTAGAATTTTATATCTGGGAATAATTTGAGCTTGCTAAGATTCTAAGGAAGTAACACTGGAAAAAATTTTTTTTCCATCGACTTTGTTTCATAGTATCAGTTTTCAAATTGGAGGGTATTAGATCATATAAAATGAAACGGAAACTTCGTCAGAATCACTGAGATATGTGTATTATACAGGTTTTTCCTTAAGTAATGTTAAGATTTGTGAGACCAGAATATAGTTGTTGGAATCAAAGTCTTCAGCAAATGTGCATAATTTGAAAATATGTTTTAAAAATAACTTTGATAACTAATGATCATGTTGGGAGAAGATATTGTTAACAGAGTAGAAGGTGCACACTGCCCCTTGTCGCCACAGAAAGTGGAAAAAACTTCATTTTGGTGGAAGAAAAGGGTTTATTCCCAGCTACAGCAAAGGAGATGGGGGCGGAGCTCTCACTGTCTCACCCCTGCGTCTTCCTGCGCTCAGCTGAAGGGGGCTTTTACCTCCAGAGCCCTCCGCGCTCCCTTCCTCCTTGGTCCAAACTAAACCAGACCGGGACCTCCCGGGGCGGCTCTGCGGATTCCGCTCAGAGGGACACGGTGATTTCCTGGGACAGCATCGCTTCTCTGCGCAGTCCTCTGAGTGGAAGAGAGGACGGGGCGGACGGTGCCGCTCTCAGCAGGAGGATGTGGGGAATAGCCTGGCTTTAACACAACCCGTAGGCACACAGTTCATTCCCAATTAAGTTTCAGTTTCAATATTTTTGAGAATAATAACATCTAGATATAATCTGAATATGCCTCACTTAAATGCTCAGTAGCGAATTTAATTGGTAATTACTGTTAAACAGCTTTGAAAAGTAAAGCACTGTTAACAACACATAAAAAATGATTTTAAACTACTTTATTATAGATCCTTTATTATGTTTGCTAAAAAAATATATAATCAGGAACAAAAATTTCTAAAGCATGTTCTCTGCAGTCAACATATCTTGGTAGGATCACACTGATAATATGGAATTGCTCTTATTTTAGATGTTACTCTCTGTGCTCTGCTCTGATATATTTTATACAGATAAGTAATAGTGTCTATAGTAAATTATCATCATAGGGGTTGAACGTGTTGAACAATGAAAGCATTCAAAATCTTACTAGTTTCAACCTTATTACCTAGTCTGTAATCATTTAAAATTTTAGTTTTAATGTGACTTTGCATCTGTATCTATATATGGCAGTGATATGTTTTCACTTGTACTCAGTAAAGGCCTTATAATCTTTCAAAAGAATAAACTATGCTGTTAAAAACTTTTGTCACTCACACACTGACATATTTTTGAAGTCACTCAGACAAAGTATCACACATGATTACTCTTTAGATAAGCATAGCAGACACCATGGGCAGATGGAACTCATCCAATGTATCTGACTTCATCCTCCTGGGTCTGGTAGATTCTGAAGAGATGCAGCTGGTCCTCTTCCTGCTCTTCCTCCTGATCTACCTGGTCACGGTGCTGGGGAACACAGGGATGATACTGATCATTTGCCTGGATCCCCAACTTTACATCCTCAAGTACTTTTTCCTCACTCACCTCTCATTTCTCAACCTCAGCTATTCAAGTGCTATCGCCCCTAAAACCTTACAGAATTTACTGACTTCCTCCAAGAGCAACTCAGTTCTGGGCTGCTTCACTCAAGTTGTACATTGGATGAGTTCCATCTGCCCATGGTGTCTGCCATGCTTATCTAAATGAGTAATCATGTGTGATACTTTGTCTGAGTGACTTCAAAAATATGTCAGTGTGTGAGTGACAAAAGTTTTTAACAGCATAGCTTATTGTTTTGAAAGATTATAAGGCCTTTACTGAGTACAAGTGAAAACATATTGTTATGGATTACAAACTGGTGGTCAACTTTGCACCAGCTTCAGCTGGTGTTGAGTTAAAGATGTTCCACCTGAAGAAAGTTGCCAGCATAAATAGGGACGTGGGGAAGAAGAGCCAGGCATTGTGGGTTCTTCCAAGAGTTGCTGTTGGAGCCGCTGGTTCTCCTGGAGGTGCATGTCACGCTGGCTTCTCCAATGTGGATTCGGCCATTATCGTCAGAGGAGCTCGGGACCTCATCGGTGAGAGTGGCTGTGGTTCATGTTGCAGGAGCTCTGCTTCTCACACTGTGCATCGCTTCCTGGCTCTGGAGGGGAGGCTGTGTGCTGGAGAACCTGGTCACGCTGGGCTTCCTGACCTGTGCTCAACTGTTCTCCATCGTTGGAGGAGCGCGGGACCTCGTCGCCTTTGGGGATGGCTGTGGTGCTCTTCAGGGCAGCCCCACTTCTTCTTTTGAGTGTGACTTCTCGGCTCCTACGTAGAACCCTCAACCCACTGCACAGCTCCTTCACCCTGCTGGCATAGACTTTCTGGTTCCACCGCTGACTTGTCGCCTTCCCAGCACAGAACCATAAATAAACTGGCATGAGCCCTTATTGGGGGCTCTTAGATTCCCAGTTGGTACTGTGGAAGGCATTGTCATGCATTTGGGTCTCTAGTGGGACTCTTGCATGTTATTGCTGTGGGATCCAGGCCCTCAGCTATCCTGGGTCTTAGTACTGTGGAAGGATTTTCCTGCACCATCTTGTGTTTAACTTTGGGTGATTATTATAAAACAGTATTACAAACTCTGTGTCCTGTATGTAGTTGTTCTCCCTGTAACCCCTGACTACAACACATATCATTGCCATATATAGATACAGATGCAAAGTCACATTATAGTCCTTGTTACTGGTGAATGTTTTATTTTCTCTTCCATGGCCTACGATCACTATATAGCTATCTACAGACTTCTGTATTAATCAGTCATTATGTCCACAAGATTACAC
Organism: Dasyprocta punctata; assembly: GCA_004363535.1. Lineage (NCBI taxonomy): Eukaryota > Metazoa > Chordata > Mammalia > Rodentia > Dasyproctidae > Dasyprocta > Dasyprocta punctata. The sequence goes on along the minus strand of RJWM01045531.1, from coordinate 926 downwards.
AGTGCCCTGCTCACTGGTTCCTATGTTATTGGCTTTGTGGTTTCCACCGTTATTGCAGTTTGCACGAGCAGACTGCATTTCTGCAACTCTAGTGTCATCCGTTACTTTTTCTGTGACTCATCCCCACTTTTAGTCCTGTCCTGCAGTGGCACATATCACAGTGAAATCACGCTACTCATTTTTGCTGGTTCCACCCTAGCTGTGGCCCTCATCACCACATCTGGATCCTATGTGTCCATTCTCTCCACTATCCTGAAAATTAATTCCACTGCTGGAAAGAAAAAAGCTTTCTCTACCTGTGCCTCCCATCTCCTGGGAGTCACCATCTTTTACAGCACTATAATCTTTACTTATTTAAAACTGAAAGAGTCCTACTCCTTGGGAAAGGATCAACTGGCTTCTGTGTTTCACACTACTGTGATCCCCATGCTGAATCCACTCATTTACAGTCTCAGAAACAAAGAGATGAAAAATGCTGTTGTTAGAATGATGTAGAAGACAGATGACTCTATATAATTAAAATAATTGTTGCTAGGTGTTACACTTATGCACTTGCCTTCTTTTCTTGTTTTTTTCCTTCTAGGAAATTATTGGGTCTTTTTTCCCCTCTCCCAGTGCTGTTTAAATAACAAACAAAATCTTGGACATTTTAAGGCACAAGTTCTACCAAGTTCACACTGGAACTTAGAGTCATGAATGACTTGTTAAATGTATGATTAAAAAAAGTCCTATAATTTTAAGGAAAAATTTTTGCCCACAATGAAAAATATTTGCAATTTTTAAACTACACCAATGGAATATTTCTACACTTTCAAATTTTATAGAATTTTATAATGAAAAAGCAGTTCATTTGTCATATGTCATTCTGTTTATAGTGATTATCAGCAGTGAGGTTTGGGGCAATGACTTTCAAAGTAAGATTACTG
>RJWM01045530.1:0-12770 GCA_004363535.1 Dasyprocta punctata | reverse complement strand
GCCACCACGCCTGGCTGTACTCTTATTTTGAAGCATGGGAAGTTTTGTTTAGTATCACTATGAAGGGCATAAAATTGAGCAAGTGAGACAAGGATTTGTAGTAAAAACCTAAACCTATCTGGTCCTGAATGCTTTTTAAATTTTTTTATTGGTATTAGTTCTTGTTTGTAGTGCATAATGATTACATTCATCATGGGGAGTTGTGCTTGAACATAACACATCTTAATTCATCTCATGTCTGCTTTCCGCATTCCTCCCTCCCTGCTCTCTCCATTCTCTTCCCATTTGCCCAAGATCTATTTCCCTGTTTCTTGTCCTCAGCTTTTATTGTGCTTTTTAATGCATTTGTACTTTGGGGCTTTCATTTAGGAGAATCCATATGATAATGTATGGAAGTAACTTTTAGTCTTCTAAAAGTTTTTTCAGAGCAGCACGTTACCTGACTTTTAACAGAACTATTAGATATTTAAATAACAAATTTTTGTCCACTAATAGTAAAATATTTATTTTTATAATATTTACAAAATATTTTATAATATTTGTTATTATCATGCCTAGTTTTATTTATTTACTGTGCCTAAGTGATCTTCAGATAGACAAGTGTGCAAACTGAATCAAATGGTTCTTTTTAACATTTACAGAAGTGATAGGGGAAACACTGGGTTTAGTGGTATTTATCAGCAGTTAGAATGGAAGCCAACTGCAGGGAGTTGGGTGCTGGAGACCTTCATCCTGCTGGGGCTCAGCGACTTGATTGCTGAACTATTAGGAGGCTGGACTCTCTGCGGAGAAGCAGGGGTACACTGGAGAACTTGGGGAAATGTGAAATTATTTAATTATTTTAATACTTTAAAAAGTGATGACATGTCACCTTCTGATCAGAGTATGCTCATTGTTGATTTATTTTCCATTCAAAGGTATTTATCCCTCACAATTTGTACAGTATGGCTTGTGGTCCTATAAAGATGGTTGGATCGAATGAGATCTTTCATAGTGAAAAATCCGTTCAATCTTTATTAAATAAGCTTTTCAAATCCACAGGAATTGAAGCTTTTTATTATCTATAGAAAGCTATTTTTTAAAAAAATACTTCAAATGCACCAAACTGTGATAGTTGAATATTCCCCACATAAATTATTAACTATAATGTCTGGAAATTGCTGAAGAACTTTAGTTTCCACTCTTCTTCCTTGTTGATAAAAATGATGAATTGGATCAGATGCATTCTAAGTTCCTTCAATATCTACTATCTTTGAAGTCTATTCATATGACAAGAAGAAGTCTTCTTTTACCTGATATTTTGTAAAGGAGATTGAACAATAATAAAGTGATCTTTTAGAACATATGGGAAAAGACATAGTTTGACAAACTTCCTAGCATGTAAACCATCCCTGATGGCTACTTATTCATTTCTTTCCACAACTTCCCCAAACTGTTTTAAACTGCTTTAGACCACCTAGCTAAAATACTGTTTCTGTTTTGATTTGTATACAAAGGAAATAATGACTGCATGAAATAAATGGCTTTGTCTCTATATACTTAGCATTCTATGACATTCTGAAATATCATGAAAACCTTTCTGCAATGAGAGTGCAGTGACACCCAGTTCTTCTCTCTGCCTTATATGAAAGACATAATTTTCAGCATTTATTTCAAGTTAAGAATAGATTTAACTTTGTCAAAGTTCTTTATTGAGATAATGTTTGTCCTTTTCAGAACCATGGTAGAATGTTATCTTTCAACCAAATGACACTTAGGTAGTAAGTCAGAACTACCCCGACTTTGAAGTAGAAATCATTCTTCCCTCCAGACAAAAAGTAGAAACAAGATAAAGTAATTTGTTTTGAAAATTTAAAAATTGCTCTGCAATTAGTCTAATATACACATCAGAATTCTCTTAGCTTTTGCGATTTCCACAGGTAAGTGAAGCACAACAGTTGTACTGTTCTGGTCACGTGGTTTTATAATTTTCTAGGTAGTAGTTTCAGTCCCTAATGATCACATTTTGTTAATGCTTTTATGCAGAAGGTAAGTCATAATCTTTCATACTAAAGTAAATATATTCCCCTTTAACTCAAGGCCAAAAGTATTTCTATTTTAGCCTTGTCTATTATAAGACTGTAGATACTTTGGGTCAAACACATTTCAATGAAAGAAACAGCTCTGAGACGATGAGCATCTTATCTATGGTTGAGGTTCAAGATATTTGGATTGACTTTAGGTGTAAACTTTGTTGGTTTTGGTTTAATTACAGTAGAGTGGTAGTTTACTAAAGACTACACATACTTAAGAGAGTGAATCTAAGAACTAGAGCTGGAGGGTAGGAAAAGAAAATGCAACAGGAAGATTCAGTCCTGTAAGAAACAAGGTCTTTTCTATTAAAAATACAAGCAAGCGAGTGTCTCCATCTAGTCCAACCTAGGCTGCTTCCTTCATTCCTTTCACCAGGATTACAACTGTTACAGGGACAAGAAAAGTCGGCTTGGGTTGGATTCCAGGAACCCAGTCAAGGACATTCAGTTCTACAACCCCCCACCCTCCATTTTAGCAACATTGCCTAGCCCCTTATGCTGCTTAGACAAACCAATCAGGATAGATTGGGAACCTTCAACCCAGTCAATGGGGAAAGAGTCAGCTGCTTCTCACACATTGAGAATAAAAATCAGCATGCTTGCTACCTCGCTTCAGGGGTGTCACACATCCTTCTGCAGACGTATACTTGCCTCGTTGAGATTTCTTGATGTCTGAGTGCTTGACTATTTGCACCAACAAATTGAGTCTCCTGTGCCGTCTCAACAGTCTGATGATTCAACTAAAAAATACTAATTTGTTTTCCACTGACTCATCACTTCGACATTAAAGGAAGGTTTTTCAGGGTCTACTAGTTTCTAAACAATGTGCAAGATTTTTGCAACATAAAAAATGAAGAAAAACAAAAAATGACCTCAATTTGGGTGATAAATCAAAGATATAAATTATTATAGAGTCAGATTTGTGAAACTAGAGAAATAGATTATGAAATACAGTGGTGAGAAAGGTAACAAAAATTTATAGAAGTTTTATCCATGCCGGGAAACTTTGTAAGCAAGTTACATTTAGTCTTCATTAAAAAAAAAAGTATGAGATTCAAACTACAATTATTATTCACATTTTACAGATGGGAAGCTAAAATACGGGGGGGCGGGGCTTGCATGATATTGATCTGTAGATTTTGTGTGCCCTGGGGCAAATGACTTCTCATGGAATGGGATTTGACATCTTCTAAAGATGAGAGATTAGCTCCTGGGTCAGTTACCAAGGATCTTCGTGCAGCATCACTGATGCAAAACCTTGTCAAATCAAGCCCTACATAAAATCCAGAATATCACATGTGCAGGTGAGGAAGGCCACAGTGAAAATGACTCTTAGCACCGCATTTTGTTGCCTGGTTGCAGGGATGTCACCATTAGTCTTTGACTTTTTAAAGATTTGTTTCTTGCAAACACTTCAACAGAGGCCAAATTTTCCTACTTTCTTGCCTTAACAGATAGCAGTGTCTCTAAGGAAGCATCTGATCAGCACACAAGGTATTAGGAACTCAAAGAGGAAGAAACCCAGAGCCAGGGGCTGGTGTCCAGGTTTCTGTAGCTGAGTGGCGAAGGCATCTTGGGATGGTTCCCCTTGCTCCCTGTCACTCTCTGACTCAAGAGTTGCCACAGAAAGCTGTCCTGAAAGTCACTAAAGGGGGGAAAAAAAAAAAGAAAGAAGAAGTAATATGTAGTAGCTGTATTTGTGAAAATAAGACGTTTTTATAAATTTTCAAAGATTACATGATCTATTTTTCTGCTCAAATAATTAGAGAGAATGAATATGACCAATATTTTGATCACATGAGAAAATGATTCACTTATGCCACCTTTGGGGCTAACAGAGCATAATTTTTGGAGAGGGGAATGTGCATGTATTTTGACATGACAAGGTGTAATAGATACGCCTAAAGATAAATGGATACTTGTTGATTGTAGATACTTTATTGAACAATTGTTTATTGTAGGTACTTCAAAGAAAAAACTGGAATTATTTTTTCCCCTGGTGCTAGTGAATTGACCTGGTAAATTATATTATCTATAAACAATGGAACACTATATAGCCATTGAACACTATGTGATGCAAGATTATTTATTGAAATGTAAAAATACTGATAGCATATTTAGTGATGAGTGGAGAAATAAACTATTGATACATGCAGTATACTATTTATATAAAGAAAAATAAGTGCATATGTGTACCCCAAAATATGCGTGTATATAAATATAAAGGTATTATTGTATATAGCGGCATTGTAGAAAATTATAGACTAACATTTTGCTAATAATGGAATTTATTGAAACTTAAAACTTTTCTTTTTTGCCTTTGACATGTATTTTGTGCATGAAGCAGAAAGTATTTATTATATAAATTACTACTAGGTAGAGAATGAGGAATTAAGATGAAATAAAAAACTTTACTCTCTCCTTATTAATTCATTTTCTATTATTACAGTACTTTGAAGTAAACCTATGCCTTTTTATTCACATTTCATCTGCACTTTGCCCCCCGCCCCAGCTACCTGTGTTTTAGCTCCAAAGTCTTTACTAAGGGTTTTTTTTTTTTTTAATTGGACTTACCTAGTCAGAATTTCTGTCATCATTTTCACATGTAAGAAAAGGCATCAGGTGTCAAAATTACTGAAGACAGTATTTCAGTCCTGGCAATTATTTATTCCAGTATTGTTGTAGACCAGAAATCTCACTATGAAGTAGTGCACAGGTTGAGATGTGGTTACAGTCATTTGTTTTAGCTTCTAGAGTATCTTCCAATATTTAGAAAATCATTAGCTTTTCTTCAGATAAAATTTCATGTATGAGAATTCACTTGAAAAGTGATAGAACTTATACAGTGGAACTTGCATCTTCAACCGTAAGTTACTGACTGGTGAGCAGACACTCTTTGTGAATGGGGGTATATATTTCAGTTAACTGTGGTGTCCACCACATCTTATTTTACCTTACATTTGGCCCAGATTCCTTGTCTAAATTTATAGGCAATTTTGTTTTCTATCCCTTTGTGTATCACCTCAATTTTAACCATAATTTAAATAGAAAGATGAAGGAATTGATAAATGAATACCTTCTTTGCCATATAAAGTAACATCATATAGATGATAACAGTTCTCTAATTTCTGAGTTTATTTGTTCTCTAACTGCCCAAAAAGACAAGAGGAGGTGGGGTAAGGAGCAATCTAAGAAAGGCATTTGTCAGAAGAACCTCAGTAAAACCAAGAAATTTGGTCGTTGAAAGATTGGTATTGAAAAAAATTTTTTTTCTAGTTTACAGTTTTACCAATGCTTACACAAAATTATTGCATTTGTACCTGAACAGTTGCTATTTGTTCAGTTTCTGTTTTAAAATAATTGTGCCATTTCCCAACTGCCTCTAATAATAAGAGCCAAAAAAATAATGAAACATTCAAAAGAAACTAGCTTTGCAAATGTATAGCAGTTAAGAAACAGCAAAGCAGATAATCTGGTGATACACAAGGAGGCAACGATGCTCTGGCCTGTCAGGACATGAGACTTCAACCAATGTGCAATTAAATAATGAAACCCGTGAGCAGGCTTCGCGGGAGAATAAAAGCCTATTACTGCACTCCTGAGAGTCGAGGCTCGTGCCGGCAGGACCATCTGTCCAGAGAATACGGAGAAGGAAATTTTTGCAAGCGTTCTCCCCTGGGACCAGATGAAGTGTCAAGAAAAGTCGTGTAGCATCAGGAGCGCCGGCAACGCCAGTCTTCCGCAGCACTTATCCCAGAGAGGAAATCGCCAAACCTCTGATACTCAGGGAAGAGGAAAAGAAGAAGAGGGTCTCTGTTCCTCCCGATCGCACAACACAGGCTGAAAGGCAAAGTTCTGTAAACAAATTCCTTTTAAGGGAAAAGGAAAAGATATAAATCTGTACATATGCGTATGTAAGATGGCTAAAACGAACATATTGCTGAATGTGTGTGATATTGAGAAAGAACAGTTAATACTCATATGATTAGATCAATTTTACATGTCTATATCTGTTAATGTAAACAACCATTTTGAAGATAATGATACGCAATATTCCAACCATTCTCAAGTTTCTATCATCCTGTTTTGTAAACCTATAATGTTACTGTTGTGTGTTTACTGTTTACTCTAGTCGTTTGTTTGTCTCTTTTGCTTTTTGTCTTTCTTATATGTGTCTTTTTTATTCTCTTAAATAAAAAAAAACCCCAACAACAAAACAAGCAAATTCCTTTTAACGTCAGTTAAACTTATTGTGTTGAACTTTACCATTTTCCATAATCCAAAGACAAAAAGTAATTTATTGATTTTTTCCTATCAAGAGAACCAGTAAAAAACAAGTGGTAAACTTGAGTCATATTGCAGAAGATAAAACAATAACAATGAAATACTATTGAAGAAAACTAAAGTGTCATTTTTAAAAAAGTTTAATCTTGAGAACTTGTGAAAGTTTCAAGAGATAATTAAGATACTGTACTAATATGTTATTTTCACTTGTTTCTTCAAAGTAGATGCTGGTTGTAAAATAATTGTGATAAAGTTATGAGTATTTGCCTCTGGAGAATTAAGTTCACTCCATGCTGTGAAATAATTAAAATTGTACAATCATGAAAGTTAGAAGAGTTAATAATAAGAACACCTATTTCAAAAACTTCCTTGAGTCATGTCAAGAAAAGACATTTAGTGATTCAAATAGATTTTGACTCATATTATCTACCTATCTGGTATAATATTTGTATTTTTTTACCAATAAAATCATTCTTCATTTTTCTGTAGTGACTTATTTTAGTCTTTAAGATAAAAATTGTTCATTAGAAGGCAAAATCAAAATGCCACAAAATCATTTTTGACTACTAGATGAATATTATGCATTTTCTTCTTTCGGTCTTTAAGACAACAAAAAGCACAATACTAGTTATTGAAGTGCAAGAAAATAAAGATACATGGAAGGTATGTCTCATGCTATTTTAGCAAATCTTTTCAAAACTAATATTTATAAAAATTTGTTAACAGACAATTAGGTCTAAAGCATACTTTAATTCAATTTTAATTTTGTTTATCTTAGGTGATATAAAATTATATGGATTCATTACATACAAAATAGTGTTTTGAAATATATATACATTGTGGGATGGTGAAATTTAGCTAATTAGCAAATGCATCAATCCATCACAGTATTGTCAGCAAGCTGTAGAATAGGTCTCTTGAACTTATTCCTCCTCCTAATTGTAATTATATTTTGTCTTGATCAAAGTAGAGACATACTGTTTAACTCTGGCTACTTAGAGAAATTGGGATGAACAGGCATGAAATAAATTCTAAACCAGGGCAAAAAATAATCTTATCTTCTGAGAAAAGACACAAGATCAAACAATACAGTCCAGTGCTAAGTCTGAAAAGGCACAGGTTCCCGTGTACACACTGGCACTGTGCCTATATCAGATTATTGTGTCTGTAATTGGACAGAAATTATCCTGTGAATTTAAGGCAAGTTAGTCTGTGAATTCAATTAGAGTGGACAATTAATTTTAATAACCCAGCTTTTGAATCTCACTTCCTTCCTCTCTTGCAAATGAACAGGTTTGCCTGAGTTATCAGGATATTGTTTAAATTCTACTTTCTATTTCATTTATTCTTCTATTGCTTGGCCATTCAACCAGTGCTGAATGAATGATGTCCACTTGGGGGGCCACTGCGGGACAGGGTCTGGGCTCATAAAGGGACACGATTCCTGCTCTCAGTGGGTTTCTACTCTGTTGCATCACACACAGTCTCCCTTTAGCTTCAAAGTAATCTAAATTAAAATGCAAGTCTTGTTTCATCAACATGAACTGAAGGCTGATGGAACTGAAACGTGAGTGGAGGAAAGTGTCCGTGTTACCATTATAACTCAAGACCTTTCAGTACATTAATTTTATTTATAATACTGTATTTTTGTTAAAATTCATGGGAACTGGAATGAAGATTATCTTTTGCTCTAGGGTTCTCATTAAATCTGGTTTACAGTTTCTTAAAAAAATAGAGAGCAGATCATTTTACCCGTAAAAGCTCAAAAACTTACTTTGCAATAAAAGGTAACTTAGGTTTGATTAGAGATTTACAAATACTTTGCTTTGTCTGTAGTCAGTCTTTTCCCTGTATATGTGAATATATCTCAAAATATTGTCTATTTCAAACTGGAAAATAGATTGTTACTTGCTAAATCCATTGTTGTTCCTAAGACTGATCTGCAGTTATATGCATCTCTAGTATTTTTGTTTTTAGTATTTACAAAGGTCCACCCTGAGCAAAAATGCTGTTTCAGGTCTTGAGTTACAGAAAGCCTCTCTGGGGTGGCGCACGCCTTTAATCTCAGCACTCGGGAGGCTGAGGTAGGCGGAGCGTTGTGAGTTCTAGGCCGGCTTGGGCTACAACGCGAGCGCAAGGCTGGCCTGAGCTACATAGTGCAACCCTGCCTCAAAAAACCAGGGCTGGGAGTTTGGCTCAGTGCCTTAAGCGCCTTCCCTGGCAGGCACGAAGTTGTGAGTTCAATCCCCGGTGCCGCAAAAAAAAAAAAAAAAAAAAAAAAAAGAAAGCCTCTCTGGGACCTTTGAATGTAAATAAGGACAATCTTGCTCTGATTAGTGGGTCTGGAAATGGATTCTCTAAATACATTTATAAGCAATCTCTACCTTTATATCTTTCTAAAATAATAAACTATTCTGTTCAATAGTCAATATTTGGTAATACGCTATGCGTGAAAATAGATTAACATGGAACAGGCTGCAATCATAAAACTGTGCAACTATTAGGACTAATGTATACATGGCACTCATCTTATTGTGGTGGTGATGATGGTGATAATGACGAGCACTTGCAGAATTCAGGCTTTTCCAGATTTCACTAAATTCTTACCTGAGCCCTGACTTGTGCCCAGTTTGGAGTTTATTTATTGCATCCCTACTAGAGTCGGCCTTCTAATGAGCAAATCTGATGCTATTAATTTCCCAAAGTGGCCTTTTATCACCTTTCCCTACAGAGGCTTCACTGTAGACCACAAAGCTCACCTCTCACTCTCCCTCTTACTCTCACACCTATGAGTCTTGGCACATGTCTGTCCCTCTGCCTGGGACACCTATTCTTCCCCACCTGGCTCATTCAAATTAAATCTTTCACTGTTAGCTCAAGCTGCCAAGAAGGCTTTTTAATCCCAGCTTCACCCATCTCTCGCCATACCCAGGACTGTGCATAGTCTCTGTTGACTCAAATTTTAGTCTGTCAGCTTGTCGCTTCCAAAAAAAAAAAAAAAAAAGAAGCTGCCAACTATTTGAAAACAGGGGCTATGCCTTTTCTTCATTAACCCAGATCATAGTACATAGTGCACTTTCTGCCACTTAGAAGAAGATATATGATAACTATTAGCAGATGAGAGAATGTTCTAGTGAGCCAGTAGGGGGAAGTGATTTCTCCCTTGTCACAACTCTGTATTTGTATTTGGGTACTGAAGGCGTGCAGAGATGCCAACATAAACACATGGATTCACCGGGGATTTAGTTCAGTTGCCTAAGCGCCAGTCTGGCAAGCACAAGGTTGTGAGTTCGATCCCTGGTACCAAAAAATTAAAAATAAAAAGAAAAAAATAAACACATGGATTCCCAAAAGAGCAGACAAGGATGGCTATAAGCATGCTTAGCTATGGATGTGGTTTTTATCCTTTACACAGAGCAAATATTCTTTTATCCCTTATGCTGTTCTACTGGAATAGAAATTCTGCTAGAGTGCTTTTAATTTTAAAAATAAATTTCAAAATAATACATTAACAGTAAAGAATGAATTATTTTTGTTGAAAACTTTGATCAAACTTGTTGCCCTAATGTGTCACCAAGGTGGTGTTAGAAACTTCAGGAGTTTTACTGATCACTCTTATAAAAGGGTTATTTTAAATCTTGGAAGTTACAATTGTAACAGTTCTTAGAATAATACTGTAGTCAGGGTTTGCAAGGAGAGCAAGACAACACAGGACATGGAAATTCATAGTATTATTTATAATGGTCATCCAAGGAGTCAAATACAAGAAGGGCAGGAAATCTGTCCACATACTACAGACCTAGAAAATCCAGCCGAGGGCCTGGATCCCATGGCAATATCCTGCATGAGTTCAGCTGAAGACCTAGAGCCCATGACAATGCCTCCCACAAGTCCAGCTCAACATTAGAGCCCACGACAATGACTCATGTAAGTCTGTTTCACCGATCTGTACTGGGAAGGCTCAAAGAGGTCAGAATGTCTGTGACAGCAGGATGAAGGATCTGTGCAGGCTGAGGGTTCTGCCCTGGAGCCAACAAGTAACGCTCAAAGTAAGAAAGTAAGGACCAGGGATCCCCCAAAGTGAACTGCAGTCATTCTCAACGACAAGGTCCTGAGCTCCTCCAATGATAACAGCAGAGTTCGTGTCAGGGAAGCCAGCATGACAAGCTCCTTCAGGAGAACCAACAATTCCAAAAGAACCAACAGCTCCAAACAACACCACCACTTAGGCCTCTTCCTCTCCAGGTTTCTTTTTCATGCTGGTGCCTTTCCTCAGGTAGGCCATCTACACTCTGCACCATGCTGACTCAATTCAGCTGGTGTTAAGTTGACCACCAGTTTTAAATCTGCCACAGATAATAGTATCAGTCATGGTGTAAAGATAAGATGTGAGAAAAGAAGACTAATATTGTCAAATGCTATACTCAATGATTAGTGTTGCTATAAATTAATTTAAAACAGTTTATGAAAATAATAGAACAGTTTTGAGACTTCTTAAAATTCTTCCATTACACTGACATTATGAATACGATTGAAATTTTAGACTAGTTGCATGGTTTTCAATAAAGAAATGTAGATGGCTGGGATAGAATCACTGTCCCTTTCTCACCAGTACTGAGTTGGTTCTGAAAACTTCAATCTGGTACTGGTTATACTTTGAAGAAAGATATTTCCAAATTCCAACAGAAGCCTGTACTACAGGTAATTTTCTGTCCTCTCTTTCAGCATCTGTCCTGCGGCCAGAACTAAGCAGTGAAAAGGAAGGACCCCTCCTTCCAGACCTGCCGCTACTTCTCTGTTGCTTCTTCTCCAGACAGTTTCATCGCTCTGCCTCTCCTCCCTTCCCTGCTGCTCTTATGTGTACAACTCTCCTTGGAGTCACAGTTTTGAGAGTCTATATCCTCAGCATGGTGCGGTAAATTAAGACTCAGTAACTGTTAATTGGACAAGTCTTGTTCTAGCACTAAGTAAGTCAACCACTTGTGTTATCTTCATGGATTATTTTTCTTACCAGGAATTGAACTCAGGACCTTGCGCTTGTCAGGTAGATGCTTATGCTACTGAGCTATATCCCTGGCATCATGGATTTTCTTAGCTAGTTCTTTCTTTACTTCACATGAAAAACAACTGTGGTACCTGCTGGATTTAAGCAGGTTATACCAGAGAAGTAGACAGCTGGTTTCTACTACACTTTCACATAAGTAGGCGTTAGTGTCCCTTCTGTCCTTAACTCTTACAGTCTACTCAGGAGAGTGTTTACTATCATTATTCTTTCAACAATATTTACTGAAGATCTACTGTGTATCAACATTTTGAATTTAAATTATTCATATCCTGTAAATGAGTCTACATGATGAATTTTCTAATCACTTTATTGTAGTCCTAGAACCTGGCATAATCTTTGGCCAATAGTAGAAAACCGTTGTCAATATTAGCATGCATTAAACAGAGTTGGACCACATGTTCTGTGGAGGCAATTTGGAAGAACTGTGTAGGTCCTCTATAAATTATAGGAAGAAAGATTAACAGCATCAGAAAATGAGTGAGAGTTCATCTTCCAGAGAAATTATGAGATTTCTCAGAGACATTTTCAGGGAAGGACAGTCACAGCCAGTAGCCTTTAAGCCATGCTCTGAGACCTCTCAAGCTACCCATTTTAAGTTAGGTTATACAAAATGCAATACTAAGGGAACAATACAGGACTCTATTAACTTCTAGAGAATGCAAGTCAATAATACCTAGGGAAAGTATGTAGTATAAAGTAAAATATTAGCCTTGAAAGCAACTTAAGAAATTGTGGAATTGAGATGTCCTGGCTAAAAGAATAGCCATTAATTGATGAGAGAATCTGAGAGATCAAGTGACAAATTTTGTTTGGGTATATAATTAAATTTTAAGTTCATTTTTCTGTTTTAATAGTAGTTTTCCTGTTACCCTTCCTCACAAAATTGCTGAGATAAACAAACACCTTACCTTTGTCTGAGTTAGATGAAGTTATATGCAATATTATTTTGCAGTGCATGTATGCATGGAATTACTTTACTATTACTATTACTAGCAATGAAAACAATATAAATGTACATTTATTTAATAGTTTATGTTTTATTAGTCATAAATGTTAGCAATGTAAAGGGCCTTAGCAGCACTCTAAACAAATTCCTTCATTTTACAGATGAAAGAACTGAATCACATAAAGATTAACTTACTGTTTTTTGTTAAGGGAAAAATTAACCAAAATTGTCATTTGGTTGTGTTTTTGTTATACAAAAAGTGGTTATCAATGAGACACTCAAGGTCAGGGTTGATATCTGGCTTTATCTTCTTTTAAAAATGAATTTAATGACTTCATTAAAATCTAGCAATATATAAAGGCAGCAATACTATCACTCAGTGAACAGAGATTTACTTATCATA
>RJWM01045529.1:0-12517 GCA_004363535.1 Dasyprocta punctata | reverse complement strand
TATCCTTTGAGTACCTTTCTTTCTTTCTTTTTTTTTTTTTTTTTGCGGCACCGGGGATTGAACTCACAACCTCGAGCCTGCCTGACAGGCGCATAAGCCGCTGAGCCAAACTCCCGGTCCTGGTTTTTTGAGGCAGGGTCGCACTGTGTAGCTCAGGCCGGCCTTGCACTTGCGTTGTAGCTCAAGCCGGCCTCCAACTCACAGTGCTCCTCCTACCTCAGCCTCCTGAGTTGAGTACCTTTCTTAATGAAGGTCTTTGGGTATCTTCCCTGTTTCTCATAACTTGATGTCTTTTTCATACTAATACCTGTTTATTTAGTGGTACCAGGTACTGAACCCTGGGCCTCATATGTGCTTGGCAAGGGCAGAAGCACCGAACTACATCTCTCATCTCTAGTTGTGTACCCTTCCACCTAGCCTAGGGAGTGATGAGCAACATCCCCTGCCCTTTTTATTTTGAGATAGTGTTTCTCTGCATTGGCCAAGCTGGCCTTGATTTGGGATTACAGCCTCAGCCCACCGTGCCCAACTGTGGGTTCCTCCCCCCCACCCCTGCTGGTACTAGGGATTGAACCCAGAGTCTTTGGAGCAAACTACATCTTTGGCCTGTTTTTTTAATTTTTTTTTTATATTTTACTTTGAAACAGAGTCTCATTAAGTCACTAATTGCCCAGGCTGGGCTTGAATTTATGGTATTTCTGCCTCAGCCTCCCAAGTAGATGGGATTATAGCCATGTACCATCATGCCTGGCAGCATAGTTGTTTTCTTGATTAATATTGTGTCTTTCACAGTTCTCTTTGTGATTTAATTCTAACACAGATACATCAAGAAATCTGGAATTTCATGAAATACATAGCACTGGGAATGAACCACCATTGCTGGTTATGATTGGCTACAGTGATGGAATGCAGGTCTGGAGCATCCCTGTAAGTATAAATGAGATCGAACTGCTAAAAATTACTTCGCAGCTTGGTAGCTTATGTGAAGTCTGGAGAGACTTCCATGCGTCCATAGTCTTGTCTACTTATTTTACAAATGGTTCCTAAGAGACTGCTATTGTACTACATTACGCAAGGCACAGGGAAAGAGGGGTAACTGGCAAATGAAAGATACTATCGCTGAGTAGTGAACTGGGTCAGAAATTGTGCAAATCACATATCCACGAGGGACTAGCCCCTTGCTTCTTGGTCCTTGGTTGTTTGTGCCCTTGATGAAAGATTTCAGTCAAGATATGTATAGTAGGTGCCCCATGAAGAAGTTTAGGTAGTATTTATTGTATAGCAGATGGCCTTCAAGTGAGAAGGCTAGACTTAATATGAGATTCTCTTGCCTCAGCCTCTTAGAGTGCCTGAAATTACAGATATGTGCCATCACACCCGGCTTCACTGACTTTTCTAACTGTGTAATCATCGTATTTATCTGGTGACTGGTTCTCTATTGATGAAAACACTTCATTTTTAAAATTATTTATTATTAGCCAAGTGTGGTGGTGCACGTCTGTAATTCCAGCACTTGAGAGACAGGTGCAGGAGGATCATTGCAAGTTTGAGACCAGCCTGGGCTACAAAGTAAGCTCAAGGCCAGCCTGAACTGCATAGTGAGACCCTGTGTCAAAAAGACAAACAAACAACTCTCTACCACCAAACCTCCACAATTGTATATTATTTATTTCTGGGGTATTGTGGATTGAACCCGAGAGTGCTCTACCCCAGCCCTTTCTTTGGCCTTTCCTCGGTGTTTCCTTGGTATTTTTCAAGGCTCTGCAGTGCTATTTGTCATTGAACTGTAGCCACAGGGAGAGATAAAGGATTTAAGGTCAGGCAGTGGTTTTTTAATTAACCTACAAAGATAAGTATTTCTATTCCTAGTTTGGGGTTAGAGGATAAAAATTTGTAAATGTAAAATTTTCATTTTCATTTCCTTTCTGGAGCGTGAATGGGTATTGAGACAGGATCTCACTCTGTAGTTCAGGCTATCCTTGAACTAAGTAGCCTCCTCTGGCCTTGAACTCTTTGGTGGTCTTCCTGCCTCAGCCTCTCGAGTGTTGGGGTTCATTTTCTTTCTGTTGTTAGAGAGATCAGGTCTTGCTGTAACTTTCTTATAGAGACTGTATTCTTCATCTGTTGTTTGTTGATAGAATTGAAGGCAAAGAGGAAACTGTAGCTTTAACAAGAAGGTTATGTCCTGTGATTGGGGAGTTGATTGGATTGAGCATGTTTCCTTTGGTGGCACTCAGGTGGCTTGACTGCCTGCCCACTGGTTCTGGTTATAAGTAGAGGTATTACTATTAATAGTTTTAAAGTTAAATTGAAATTATGTCTGAGTAATTTTAAGGTCTTTCTTTTTCGTTGCACCTTACTTGTATATTTATTAATTTAGAGACAGGGTCTTGCTATGTCGCCCAGGGTGTCTTCAAACTCATGGCGACTGAGTGCTGGGATTACAGGTGTGTGCCGCCACATCTGGCAATTTTCTTAGTTTTAACAAATGCACATACCAAAATAACCCAATCTGTATTGAGACATTGAACTTGAGTGTGACTTAAAGGAACTTTCTCGGCTAATTTTGTCTCCACTTTGTCCGGAAGCACTTACTGTCCACATTGGTGTTCTGCCATTGTAGCTGAGTTTCACCTGTTCTAGAAATTGCTCTACAACTTTATATACAATATATATATATTTTTTTGTAAGGCTTTTTTGCTCAGTGTAACTTATCTGAGAATCGTCCATGTTACTTGTTCTTTTAATTGCTGAATAGTTTTTCAGTGTATGAATACATTTCTCTTACTGATTTCTATCCTTTGGCTACTATGAATATGACTCCTGTATGTAAGTCTTTTTGTAAGCGTATGTATTACTTCCTTTTAGATAAATATCTACAAATGGAGTTGGTGATTCATGGGGTTGGAATGTGGTGTCTTCTTTTTATTAAGTTCATTGGTACATTATAGATATACATAATGATCATATTCATCATAAGGAATTTGTACCTGTACATGATTTATCTTGGTTCTTTTTTTCCCCCATTCCTCTATCCTCCCTTTAACCCCTCTTCCTCTCCTTATTTACAAAAGCTTTGTTTTCAGTTTTTCTTCTTTCTTCTCAGTTCCCCCCATTTGAACATTTCCTTTCTATTTCACAATACCTATTATACATTTTGGTCCTTACTTACACTTTTGGTTTCTCACACCAGAGAAACAATGGGTATGTACACATTTGTGTTCAGCTTGTTTCACTTAAGTACGGTCTCAGGGTGCATCCATTTAGATAGAAATGCCTCAAGCTTATCATTCTTTATTGCAGAGTCCTACTCCATTGTACTGATGTGGGAATGCAGAATCAGACCAGACAAGACGCAGCACCAGAGGCACTTTGGAAGGCAGACAGCTTTATTATGTTAGCAAACCGGGGAACAGTGAGGTCCAAATTACTGGCCCTGTTTTGGGGGGAAAGTTACTTATACAGGGTTCCACAAGGAGGTACAAAAGGCAGATTACCGTGATATTTTTTTAATGGGTTACACATGTCTCGTCACATATTGTTAGGCAGGATTTACGCCACATAAGTGTAATTGAGGTTACTATTGTATGAGAAGCAGGAAGACTCAATCATTGTCCGGACTCAGCTGAATTGTCCTTGAGATGATAAGTCTCTGGGAACTTGAAAGCAAGGAAAACATCCTTGCTTGGCTGAGCTACACTTATCTTGCACCTGGAAATGGAATGTCATGGCTCCTTAAGTTTTGCAGCTTTCTAATTTTGGGAACAGGCTGCACTTCCCAATCTCATCCTTGCATAGTGTTAGAAATATACTAGTATTAGAAGTGTAAGTTTTAAAATTTTATTTTCAGTTAAAATAGCCTCTACAGTATAAAAATCCCACATCTTCTTGACCCATTCCTTGGTTGCTGGGCCTTTAGGCTGTTTCTGAGATTTAGCTATTACAAACTGTGCCTCTATAAATATGAGTGTGTATGTATCACTGGGATGATGCTTTTAATACTTTCAGGAAGATACCAAGAAGGGCTGTAGCTGGGTCAAATGGAACATGTAGGTTTAGTTTTTTGAGGAATCTCCACACTGATTTCCACAGTGATTGTACCAGTCTGCACGCCCACCAACTGTAGAGAAAGTTCAGTTGTGTAACTGGATACAAAATCAACACTCAAAAATCAATAGTATTCCTGTACATGAATAATAAACTCATTGAGAGAAAAATTAGGGAAGCTACACCTTTCACAGTAGCATCAAAAAGCGTGAAATACTTAGGAATCAGTCTAACAAAGGAAGTAAAAGATCTTTATATTGAAAACTATGGTACTTGGAGAAAGAGATTGAAGAGGGTATCAGAAAATGGAAAGATATCCCTTGCTTTTGGATAAGAAGACACAATTTAATGAAAATGGCCATATTTCCAAAATTGTTACACAAATTTAATACAGTCTCTATCAAAAAATACCAATAGCATATCTCACAGAATTAGAAAAAGCAATCTAAAAATTCATTTGGAACTAGAAGTGATGTATAACAGCAAAAGCAATTCTGGGCAACAAAGACAAGGCAGGGGACATCACAGTCCCAGAGTTAAATTTATTCTACAAAGCTACTTCGATAGAAACAGCATGGTACTGGAAAAAAAAAACAGACCCCCTGGCAAGCGCAAGGTCCTGAATTCAATTCCTGGTACCAAAACAAAACAAAACAAAAAACAAAACAAAACAAAAAAACCCAAATAACAGACCCAAGGATCTGTGGAACAGATGAGAAAATGCGGGAACAACTCCAGACACACTCTGTCTATTTTATCTTTGACAAAGGAGCCAAACACCTTCACTGGAAGAAAAATAGCCTCTTTAATAAATGGTGTTGGAAACACTGTCTCTACACATACCAAAGACTAAATCTAGACCTATGTCTCTCACCATGAACTAAACTAAAATTGAAGTGGATCAGAGATTGCAATATAAAAACAGAAACACAGCTGAACTACGTAGCAAGACCCTGTCTCAAAAACAAAGAGAAACAAACAAAAACCCAAAAAAACAAACCTAGAAAAACAAAATCTGCTAAGAGAAAAGGTAGAAATCTTAATGACATGGGTGTAGGCAAAACCCCAATCACCTGGGAAATATTACGAAGAATTAACAACTGGGATCTCACCTTATTAAAAAGCTTTTGCACAGCAAAAGAAATCACCAACAGAGTGAAGAGACAACCCAGAGTGGGAAAATTTTTATTTTTTATTTTTTGAGGCAGAGTCTCACTATGTAGTTCAGGGTGGCCTTGAACTCACTATGTAGCCCAGGCTGGCTTCAAATTTGAAGCATTCTTCCTGCTTCAGTCTCCAAGTACTGGAATTACAAGCATGTACCACCACCCCTGGTTCGGAATGTGGTTAGTCTTATAACAAATTCCTAAACCTTTTTCCAAATTGACTGTACTATTTTACAGTTTCTCCCAACAGTGTATAAATTGTTCTACATCTTCACCTACATTTGATGTCTGTCTTAAATTATAGCCATCTGATGAGTGACACATTGAGGATTTAATAAGCTTTAGTGTTTACCTGATACCTGATAATACTGACTACTTTCTCATGTGTTTCTTGGCTACTTGTGTATCTTTTACCAAATATCTGTACTTGTTTTGTTTTGAGACAGTATCTCGTTATGTAGTTCAGGCTAGTCTGGAACTAATTATGTAGCCCAGGTTGGTCTCAGATACCTAGTGATCCTCCTGCTTCAGCCTCCTGAGTGCTGAGATTACAGGCAATCACTACCACACCTGGCTGTATCTTTTTTTTTTTTTCCCATTAAAAAGTTCAATCAGGTATAATCTGGGAGGCTGAGGCAAGTGGATTACAAATTGGAATCAGCCTCAGCAAACAAAGTAAAACAAAAACCAAAACAAAACCTGAACCCCTTGAATTTTGTACTTGGCTTGGTTGGACAGTTGGATTAGAATTTTGAGACCAGCCTGGGTTATGTAAAGAGAACCTCTTACAAAACAAAACAAACAAAACAAGACAAGGCAAGACAAAACAAAACAAAATGCCAAACCCAACCCAACACCCCACCCCCTAAAAAAGAAAAAACAAACTTGGAGCTGCATCTCAACCACTGCAAAAATTCAATTTTATTTATTTTTAACTTTTAAAAGTTTTATTAGTACTTGTTTTCAGTATAAGCAGTCATCTTGGGTAGTGGGCATGAGTATATACTACAGCTTGTTTCTTTTTTTTTTTTTTAAATATTCTTCCCTTTTCCTTCCCTCGCCCCCAAATTGAATTTTAAAAGCCACAGCAGAACTGTAAATATAGTGATTTCACTTCTAACTACAGTCATACCTTGGTATTCAACTGCTTTGAGACATGTTGAACTTGGTGCTCCATGCATTTTGATGTGAAAATTTTGCCCAGGATTCCCAGATTGTTCTGTACTTAGTGTATAAACTAAAACTTGTTGATGTTGATCCTACAGATGAAACGATTTGTTTGGTACTTGTCAGTTTTAGTTCTCATGGTGGCTCCAGGAGCCAGTGAACTACTAGTACCATACTGAGGTACCAGTGTATCAGAAAGATATAGGAGGAGCCGACTTACTTGGAAAGATAGTTTGATTTTTTTTTTTTTTTTTTTTTTTTGTGGCACCAGGGATCGAATTCACAACCTCACACCTGCCAGGCAGGCACTTAAGCCACTGAGCCAAACTCCTGGCCCTAGTTTTTTGAGACAGGGTCGCACTATGTAGCTCAGGCCGGCCTTGCGTTCATGTTGTAGCCTAAGCCGGCCTCGAACTCACAATGCTTCTCCTACCTCAGCCTCCTGAGTGCTGGGATTAAAGGCGTGCAGCTGATAGTTTAATTTTTAAAATGAGCTGTTACTGGTTGCAACAAAGTATAGAAAATGTGTATTCTTTTGGAAGCCTGTTATCATTTGCCACTGTAGATCATGTAAACATGTTTTTGTAGTTTTTAGAAATACTTGGGCTAGATTGAAATTACAATAATTTTAAAGAGCTGAGCGTGGTGGTGCAATCTCTGCACTCAGGAGGCTAAAGCAGGAGTATCGCTGCAAATGTAAGGCCAGCCTGGGCTACATAGTGAGAATGTGTCTCAAAAAAAATTTTTTTTAAAAGTAGTTCTTTATTAAAAAATGGTTTGGAAAGGATATCCAGTTGGGGGAGGAATTATGTATGACAGTGAGTATATTTTAGATATAACACAATAATTTCTTGTCATTATTACTTTTACTTGGGTGCTAGAAATTGAACCCATGGCCTTGCACATGCTAAACATGGGACTCCCTCTGAGCTCCATCTGTCCCTAGGATCTTGAATTTTCAGGGAGGAGATGTGAGTTGTAGGATGAGAAGTTCACCTTAATCTTATTTTTTTTTCACCTTATTCTTTTAACTATCATGAGTTCTTTGAAGATCTTTTAGTAACAGATTCTTTTTTTTCTTTTTGTGATGCTGGCGATTGAACCAGGGCCTCACATGCTAGGCAAATGCTCTGTCATGAGCTATAACCGAAGTCTGCAACAGATGTATTCTAAAAACTGTCTTTAATAAACATCAATTTTTAGTGTTATGATTAGAAAATACAGATAAATTGAATCATTATGAGCAAGCTAAGAGACAGTTTTACTGTTGTCTAATTTTTATTTTTATTTTGATACCAGGGATTGAACCCAGGGCTTTTCCACTGAGTTACATCTCCAGCCCTTGTTTTATTATTTATTTTGAGACGAGTCTTGCTAAGTTTTCCAGGTGGACTGGAGCATACAGTCCTCCTGCCTCAGCTTACCAGTGTACTGGGATGACAGGTGTGCAACCCCCATGCCTGGGTCCCTTATTATCTGAGTGTTAGATGTTGAGAGCCTACAATAAGCTTGTTGTAAGAGGATTACAAGAAAGCTTGATGAGTGATAGAACATTAGAAAGGAAGGAGTTATGAAAAATAGATTCAAGGTTTTGAGCTGAGTTGCTTGGTAGGTGAGATGGCATCATTTTAGAAGAAATAGAGTTTGATTATTCAGTTTATCCTTAAATTAGGTTAAAAATTATGTGAAGGCAGAATGGCACCGTATAGTGTTTTCTTATAGGTAGTAAGAGGTCCTCATTTAGAATTCAAGATAGAGCATTTATACAACTGAGTTTTCATGCATTTTGGTACCTGTTAAAATGGCTGGGCTGGGGATATAGCTCAGCAGCGCAGTGTCTGCTTGGCAAGCGCAAGGTCCTGAGATAGATTCCTGGTACAAAAAAAAAAAAAAAATACAAAAAGAAAAAGTGACTGCTTTGGTTTCAGTTCTACTTTTGAGAAAGCATGTGAGTACTGTATATATTTATTTATTTGACACAGTCTCACGGTGTGTAGTCCAGTCTGGCCCTGGAACTCATGATCCTCTTGCCTAAGTTTCCTGACTGCTGGGATTAGAGGCCTTTGCCATGCCTGGCTACAATTTTAAATGAAATCATGAAAATATATTCATCACAGTACCTTGAAGATGACCATTGTATGAAACAGTACATTTTAGCTTCAAAAGTTACTGTTTGTAGCTAGATGCGCTGCTGCATGCCTGTAATTCTAACTAGTTGAGAGACTGGGAAATTTAGCAAGTTAGTGAGACCCAAATCTTAGAAAAGAAAAGAAAAAAGCTGGGCATGGTGGTGCACACCTATAACTCCAGCACACAGGAGGCTGAGGCAGGAGGATCACCACAAGTTCAAAGCCAGCCTGGGTTACATAGTGAGTTTAAGGCCAACATAATGAGACCCTATATTAAAAAAGAAAGAAAAAAGAAAAAAAGACCTGAGATTGTAGATTAGTGTGAAGGACCTGGGTTTAACCTCCAATAAGGAAGAAGAGGAAGGATAGTTGAAAAATTTGTGTTTCCTTAAGAGCTTTGTATGTATGTACTTCAGTTTTGTGACACTAGGTGTCACTAACACATTGGTTTGTGAAAAGTGCTGCTGTTTTAGGAAATTTTTGCCCTAAAGCTTTTAGTATGACTTTTACTTATTAAAAGCTTTAGAACAAACATGCAAGGGCATATTTGAGGTAAATACCAATCAGTCTATTATTTATTAGAAGTTGGGTGCCAGTAGATCTTGCCATGTTAAGATTTTTTTACAGGAAAGTATTTTTATAGGTTTCATTTGGAAATAATCCAATGTTAGGGATTTGACTCTACTGGTAAGCAGAAAACATTTGGAGCCTAATCAAAAAATTACTTTTGTTAAGGATACTTACGTGTTTTGTTTGTTCCATTCTCTTTTTACTGGAAAAATAAGAAATAGATGACTCTTTAGTCATCTCTAGTGGAAGCATTGTTGTGTCATGGGATGAACAAAAGCAGAAGTGAAGAATAATATTGAAATAACTTCTAGAATCTGCCTAGATTGGTGGTCATTTTTTTTTCTCTTTTGTGGTACTGGGGATGAACCCAGGGCCTCTCCACTGAGCTACATCCTCAGCCCAGTTTTTTATTTTGTGACAGGGTCTCGTTTAGTAGGTAGGTTGCCTGGGCTGGGCTAGGGCTGGGCTAGGGCTGGGCTAGAACTTGACACCCTCTTTCTATCACTTGTTTTTATGATGGCATTATATGATTTTTATTGATTTGACATAGGCAGTAGATATTACACGAATTGGATTTATTCTAAATTAGAATCTTGCCGGGTGTGGTGATGCATGCCTGTAATCCCAGTGCTCTGGAGGCTGAGGTAGGAGGATCACCATGAGTTTGAGGCCAGCCTGGGCTACATAAGCAAGTTCAAAGCCAACCTGCATTACATAGTGAGAAAAAGAGAAACAAAATAGAATCTTGTTTGACTTTTTTCTTTAATATATTATTTGGAACATATTAAATTATGAGTCTCTGCAATACAAATTTTTATTTTTTGGTAACTTATTGAACATACCATTCAGTAATGTTACGTATCTGTATATGACATTACTGTCACATAGTTACGTACCTCACATCTCATCACTTCCCTGAGTACTCTTATTTTCTTTGTATTCCCAGAAAACTACTGTTTTGCCTTCCATCTCCAGAGAGTTTTCTTTTCTTTCTTTCTTTTTTTTTTTTTTTTTTTGGCAGTAGTAGGGATTGAACCAAGGATGCTCTACCACTGAATTATATCCCTAGGTTGCTGGTATTTTTTAAATTTGGCAACATGGTCTTGCTAAGGCACTAAGTTACCAAGTCTGGCTCAAACTAGTGATCCTCCTGTCTCAGCCTCCCAGAGTACTAGAATTATAGATGTGTGCCACCAAGCCTGGAGGGGTTAATATTTTAAGTGAGAATTTTCTGAAATTGTAAGGCATAAAAATAGACAAATGCAAATTAATGTGTGTTTGCAAGTTAACGTTAGCACTACTGATGCTTTCAACTAGATGATTCTTTGCTATTAGGAGCTGTCAGGTACATTGGAGCACACAGATACAGAAGTAGTTAGAGCATCTGTAGCCTCTGTCTACTAGGCAAGTGCTCCACCTGAGGTACACCTTGGCTCTGTAGCCTCTATCTACTAGATAAGACAGACAGTGCCCCAGGGGTAATGGTCAGAAATGACTCCAGACATTGTCAAGGGTCCCATGGTTATAAACCTTCCCAGGCTGAATGCTATTGCTGTAAAGAATTTCTGTGGTTCAAGCGCTTGCTTGGTAAGCACGAGGTTGTGAGTTCAATCCCTGGTGCCAAAAACAAAACAAAGCAAAACAAAACACAATAAAACAAAACAAAAGAAGGAAATTCTGTGGAGCATGCATGCATATATATATATATTTATAGGTATGTATGTATTTTTAATGGGAGAAGTAATTGTGAACAGTTAAGAATTGACAGTATATATCAAGATCTAAGTACATTAATAAGCACTGTTTAAAAATAAATAAAATTAAACATCTTTAGAATTTCTAAATACTAAAATGAAACAGTGTTATACATTATAGACCTATTCTTTTGCACAATATTTCAGGTTCATTGTAATCTTTTTTTTTTGTAAGAGTAGTATTAGAAAATACTAGCTTTCATGGAATTTTACAAAGGAATTTGACTAGTGTTTTTGTTTTCTAAATTTTGCTCATACTAATTTTGATGTTTTGAATTTAGGCATAGAAATGGAATGAATTGGAACTTTTTTGCTTTTTGGAGCAAAACAACAGAAACGTACTATCTCTGGACAGAGCTATGCTTGCTGTCTACCAGTGGTGGTTGGCAGACAGTCTTTGGGTAGCATTTGAGTGACTCCAGTCTCCCCTGTCTTACATAGCTGTTTTTCTTCCCCATTCCGGGGACTTTATCTGGTGTGTTTCTAAGTAGGAGAATTTTTTATTTATGATTCTCATGGCCTTGGAATTACAGTATTTCCTGGGGGAGAGAGTATGTGTGTGTGTGTGTGTGTGTGTTTGTGTAGTATTGGGGATTGTTTTTCATGGATTGATTGCTTACATCTTTTTAGCATTAGAGTATATTCCATTATATGGAGTACTACAGTTTATTTATGATACATATTTAAAAAGTTAAAGACTTATATACTGTAACATGCACAAATCGCGTGTAGAATTTAATTTTTTTCCTTGTGCATTTGTGTGTGTATATATATGTGTATATATATGTGTGTATATATATATGCATGCCTATATGTGTATACATGCAAGTAAATGAAACCACGATTGGCAAAAAAAGTCAGGGTTTTATTTCTTACTTGTGAGTTCTCCAATGTTCTTACTTTCCACAGTGAAAAGTAGTTGCCACTCTGACATTAGTTTTTTGTGTATTAGACTTAAATATAAACTGATGCACACAGTATGTAATCTTTTGTCTGTCATCTTTTGCTTAATATATATTTTAGATTCATCCTATTCAGTGTGTAATAAAATAATGAATTAAAGGCAATCCGGTCTGTATGTCTGAGTGATTATGACGTGTTTATGACAGCTGCTATGCCAACACTCTCCATAATGGTGTCACATTGACTTCTGAACACCTTCCAGTCTGCCTCCAGATGTGTGTGTCAGTACAGTCTGAGTGCTTTCACATTAACATCTACCCCAAGGAAGATCTTTTGACTACAGAAGTGTTAGTTGCCAATGGAAGATACCATTAGAGTAGCTTCAAAGGACTGGAATGATATTTGGATTGGTGGGTGCTGAAGTCATGGCTGGGGTTTTGAAGTGTAATGTCTAAATCAGCATTGCGTAGCTGAAGGAATGTGTGAGTTTAAGCTGCTTTTCTTTGATCTTCCTTTAGAAAATCTGGCTGAAGGGAAAAGGTTAAAGTTGCTTTGAGATACTTCTTTGTATGTGTGTGAAAATTTGGAAGTATGAAAATATGATTACAAGTTCCACTCATTATTTGTGTTTTGTGGTTTTCATATTGTTCATGAAACTCACTTCCTTCTTGCTCTAAGTTTTGTATTTTGTATTTAGTGTCAAGACCAAAATACAGACTGGGTTGCAGTCTCCTTTATGTGGTTAGCAAATATCTGTTCTATAAGTTGTCAGTCCTCACAA
>RJWM01045528.1:0-12771 GCA_004363535.1 Dasyprocta punctata | reverse complement strand
AGTGGGCCTCCACCTTTTGCAGCCTCAAACTGGCAAAAGTGAAAGACTTTGCTTGGAGGAGAAAGCCACAGAATGCCAGGTTCCAGGGTGGCAATGGAGGCCACAGGAGGTTCCAAAATGGCAGCAGCCACACCAGATTCCAGAATGGTGGTGGCATGAAAAGTTTTTTCTCACAATCAGGTTCAGAGAGCTCAGCAATTCAGGCACTCAACCCCTGCAGCCAAGAGAGAGAAAAACCTGGCTATTGCTCCAGCTGACAGCAGACCTTGGAGGCATCCACACAACACTGGTTTTAGGTGCAAGGAAAATGCACAAATTCTGAGGTTAAGGCAGCTTCCACCCCAACTTCAGAGGGTCTGGGAGGCCAAGCAATGTGCCCCTGAGAGGACAATATGTAAAGATGTAGGGGTGAAGCCAAAAGTGCAGTGGAGACTCCAAAAGTTTAAAAAAGCCAAAAACATGAATTATCCAAAGAAAGCTGCAAAAACTGAGCAGAGTGGGCTTAAGAGAAAATCTATAGAAAACAGAGCCCCTAAAAGTGCCCTTGGGGTGAAATCACTCAAGCTTTTTAGAGCTTACAACCAGATTACTTCAGATACTGAGTATAAAACTTCAAGACTTAATGCTTCCCCGCTGGATTTTGGACTTGCTTTTGTCCCAGTCCTTTGTACACCCCTGTTTATAACTTTTGGAATGGGAATGTTTATCTTGTGCCTTTGCATTTTGGAAGTGTTCAACTCGTTTTCATTTGTACTGGGGGTTACAGTTAAGAGTTTGCCATAGATCTCAGAGGAGACTTAAAACAGGTTTTTCAGCAATGCTGAAACTGTTAGGGCTTTGACAACTCTTAGAGATAGACTAAATGTCTTTTATATAAAGGGTGAGTCCTTGGGGAGCCAGGAGTGGAATATTATGGTTTATGTTCCTGTGGCCCCACCAAGTCTCATGCAATCATGGACATGGCTGAGTCTAGCATTCATGATTGGTTTGTTGTCTGGTGCTGGGATTGGTGGTGTGAGTGCTGCACCTGCCCAGGGGTGGAGCTGACATACAGCGTAAGGGCAGGAAGAAGATGTGTCTCCCTCTCTCGCTTTGCTGTTTTGCAGCCACTGTGAATGGCTGCCCCCACTGCCACGCCACACTGCCTTGGAGCCAGCTGAGTATGGACTAAAACGTCCACAAACTGTAAGAAATAAACCTTTCCTTCCCTAACTTTGGGCATCAGGTGCTTTTTTTCTCAGCAATGAGAAAAAAATAACCAAGACACCAATCATCTACAGATGCTGAGGGACGGCTGTGCCTCAGTTTCCTGCTTTTGTGTGTATAATTTATCTACACAGCTACATACGTTGATCCATTGAAAACAATGTGGTGCAGGGCATTTGGGGCCTCTGTGTACTACCTCTGCAACTTTCTGTGAACTGATAATTATTTCAAAATAAAAAGTAGAAAACTAATGGGGATTAGCGCCCTTTAAAGGGAGTGTTCACATACATCATCCTCTTTATTTTAATAGTACATGTTATAAGTGTTTTCCCCCCTTTTTAATGGAGAACCTGTGACATAGAAAACGTGTTACCATGACCAAGGTAATGGAAGACTAGGCATGAGGAACAATCTTCTGAATTTCACTTCTTCAAAATACGTTTCAGAGGTGCCAGAGCAGAGAAGCATCCCCACCGAGTGACGCAGAAGGTGGTGGGAAGCAGGTTAACCCTGAGCAGTGTGCGTACGGGGCACAGCCAGCCTCTCACCTGTGCAGGTGATGCTGCACTGCACCACGCAAAGCCTTTGGAGATCTCACTGGCCAGAGGAAAAACAACAGAGTGCAGAATTGTTTTGTTTTGTTTCATTTTGTTTTTTTAGACAGGGTTTTGCTATGCAGTTCAGGCTGGCTCTGAACTCATTATGTAACCCAGGCTGGACTCGAACGTGTGGCAGTCCTCCTGCCTCAGCCTCCTGAGTGCTGGGATTATAGGTGTGCATCATCATGTTTGATATCTTAGAAACCATCACGTCAAAGTCCTCATAAGAGATGGAAGGGATTTTACATCGCACGCCATGTGAAGGCAGCGTGGTGAATCCTCACTTGACCTCATCTGTCCCTCAGAAGCAGCAGGACGCCCCCTTGCTCCCCTTTGCCCACAGCGAGCAGCTTTGCTCCTCTTCTCCCTTTCACATCAGCCTCCTGATGATGCAGGAAAATCAAGTTCCGTTCAGCCTCTGCCGCCAAGCTTGCATGCCCCACCTGCCTTCCCGGGTAAGAACACCACAGACCCGGAGGCTCAGCTGGCAGTCTTTGCTTGTGATCCTGGAGGCTGAAGTCCAAGCTCAGGCACCGGTGAGCTGGCTCCTGGTGAGGGCGCCCTTCCCTCCTCACAGAGAGCTGCCCTTGGCAGGGGCCTCTCAGAGCAGGGGGAGAGGGACAGCATCGCAGTCACAGCCCTGCTGGTTTAGGCCCCACCCTTGTGACCTCATTTGACCTTGAGTATCTTCTAAAGACCCTCCAGGCACAATCCTCCAGCGGACGAGGGTGGGCTTCAAGCTATGAATTTGGGGAGACACAATTCCATCCACAACACCGTTCCCTGTCATCTTAACAAAGTAAGGACCTGCAGCCACCAGGAAGTTCCCTCCCCGCTTTGACAGCATGAGACGTTGTTAGTTTCATCTAACGCTTGTACCGTTAGAGCCCACTGGGAGCCTGGTTTGATCTTCTGAGAGGAGGTCTCACTGGGCCCTTGTGCACCCATGAGAAGACCCCTCTTTTTCTCTGCATACTTCTAGTATGCATACTTGAAGTAGACAAAATGGATGTGTGTGGGGGTGTGGAGGTTGGTTCTTTGAAAAGAACTGTTCTGAAAATATCCTTGCTGGGCTGAATTCATCATTAACCTAATTAGATCCTTTATCCAAGGCTTACAATTAGTGCTATTAGCAAGTCTTGGTAACTAACTGCTGTATTTCTAATTTCACTTTCACCTGGAGGGACATAAATGTAGTCATCACTTTCTAAAATGTCCCTTGTTTAAGTGTTGTGGGTGTTCTTTAGATTCCCAAGAATAACAGTGATCTGGCATAGAAGGCAAGAGATACTTAGGGTTACACTTTCATGGAAAGGTGGAGAAGGCCTCCCGTATCCCTTAGGGTGTACACTACCCAAACTGGATATTGTTTTTCTGCTGTGTGCATAGTGGGGTCCCCAGCAGAGCTCCCCAGATTGTTAAGACCAAAATTTGCAGCGCTACCCAGCTGTTTTTTACAACCATAATGTTCTTTCATGTACAAAATTTAAGTCGAACTTTTTTACAGAGCCCAGCAGCAGAGGCCTGGGTGGGTACTGGGGGACCTAGCACTCCCCCCATTCTCTCACGGTCTGATGTAGTGATTCTATTATATGCAGCTGTCTCTCTGTCAAAATGAAATTTTACCTTTGCTTTTAGAGGAGACCCGGGACATGGCATCTTAGCAAGTGAGGGCGGAGCTGAATGTAAAACACGTTGGGCAATCTAATCACACAGCGCAGTCGTCCCCGGAGGGATGGTGCTTGCTCTTTTAGAGGCTGCGGATCTCTTATGTGACGTGGGAACCCACTCCCCCTTGACGACAGACTGAATCGTGAAGTCCCCTGATTCCTCACTCCCAGCTCACCTCTCGAGGAGCTCGAGCTGTGCAGCCCTCACCCTGTGGGACGTGCAGGACACGCTGGGGTCGGTAGGGCTCAGGCGGGACACTGCGCCAGCCCATGCAGTGTGGTAGAAGGTGGCAGGGGTCGGGCTCCAAGCCCGGCCGAGTCTGCCGAAAGCGGCTTCAGGCTTCAGGTGTACCCCGTGCCCAGGCTTCCCAGTGAGACGACGGGCTGGGGTCAGGAACCTGACTGAGGCTGTGGAAGCATGGTGTTCTCTGTCCTAAATGATCCAATGAAGAAGTGGATCCTAGAATTTTTTTCTCCGTTACAGATAAAGAAATGGAGCCTTCATTTGAATCGATGAGGGTGTAATGCTGTGTTTGGGTCTGGCACTCATTCATCGGGCAGCCCCTCTGTGCCTGGCCCTGTGCGTTCAGGTTCCAACTGGAGTAGGGGGCAATGCCTGCTCAAGGGAACAGGCGAGACCAAGGCCTTGGTGCAGCCCTGGATTCAGAGCACCCTTCCTGGGGTGCTGTATGGCTGGGAAGGCTGCCTGCGGAGGAGCCAGCTAGAACTCCTCTGGGTTCTTTACCATGCAGGTGGTGTCAGCAGTCAAGGGAGGGTTCCCGGGGCCTGCAGGGCGAGGCGAGGCCCAGGGAGGGGTGGGCAGGAAGACAGGCAGAGCCGTGAGGGCTCAGGGCAGTCCCGCTTCATTTTTCCCGGCAGCCCAAGACTGAAACGGTCAGCTTAAAGACCCTGGTGACCAAGCAGGTGGTGGCATAAATCAGCAAAGAGACAGGCACCTTGCGTGAGATTTATCCTTGATGGCTTATAAAGATTTTGAGAGCCTTTGTCTCGTGGCACAGATAAAATGGGACAGTCTGTCTCCACGGGGCTGGCCAGGTGGAAGACCCCAGCAGGAATCAGGCTGTGGGAAATAACTTTCCTGTTGTTGAGACAAAACACCCTACACCTGGAATTTAAAGGAAAAGCAGTTGAACTTGGCTCATGGTTTCAGAGGTTGCAGTCCATGGGTGACTGGCTCCCAGGTGCCAAGGCCCAGCGGAGGAAAACTGCTCAACCCAAGGAGCCGGGAAGCCGAGGGAGAAAGGGGGAGCCAGGGAGGAGCCACCCCTTCATGCCCCAGCAACCACCTCTTCCCCCTTTCTAACCCCAAGTCAGCTGTGAGCTCATCACTGGATTAATCCCCCAAGATCCGAGATTCAGTAACCTTCCCAAAGTTCCAACTCAGAACACGCAAGACCTCTGGGTCATTTTAGAGCCAAACCATAGCACAGGTGGCACAGCTGGTCCCCTCAGGGCCCCTCCCTCCCCGTGTGGTCTGGATGAAGGCTGCCCCAACCAGCAGAACAGTTTCTGTCCTGTCAACAGATAGTGGGGACTGAACAGTGAGATAGCAAAGCAAGGTCATGGAAGGTTCATTTCCTCCTTTCTGACCCAACAGTGGTACCAGTGGGGCCACGTAGGAGGGGCTATTGGTCCAGGCCTTGCCGGAGCAGCCTCTCAGTCCTTTCTTGTGCCTAATGCACACATCTACCTCACTGAATTGTCTCTGTCACTTCCATAAAAGATAAATACTGTATAGGGAGCCAGGCGTGGTGGCACCTGTAATCCCAGCATTAGGGAGGCTGAGGCAGGAGGATCTCCACACAAGGTCAAGGATAGCCTGCACTACAAAGTGAGACCCTGTCTCAAAAAAAAAAAAAAAAGAAGAAGAAGAAGGAGAAGAAGATAAATACAGGGTTCATCAGTGCACTAAGCTATTTCTGGCCTCTAGGGCCAGAGACCTAGTCTTCATTATCTTTCTAACACCTGTGGCCATCAGCACAGTGCCTGGCCCAGGCTAGCCTGCAGTGAGTTCGGTCACACTGAGTCCCAGGGCCCTGTCATCCATGCCCCCACTCGGTGACCACAGAGCCCTGCACACTCTTGGTCCAAGACAACCATTCCCAGTTCTCTTAATTACTGACACCCAAAATTAGGGAAGGAGAGGTTTATTTATCTTACAGTTTGTGGAGGTTTCAGTCCATAATCAGCTGGCTCCAAGGTAGGGTGGCGTGGCACTGGGGCAGCACTTCAAGGCAGCAGCCAGCAAAAGCAGCCAGAGTAAAAGGGGGAAGAGCAAGCCTCTCCTCCTCCCTTACACTGTACACAGGACCCACCCTCAACCCCTGGGGCAATCTCCTTGCCTTCCTTTGCACAGGATGAAGATATTTACAAAGTAAGACCCCTGGCTCCCTGCTGAGTCTCTCAGTTAAACTTCTGACTTTCTCAAATTGACACAATGAGCATGTAACTGCTTGTGCTCTACACCCCAGGATGTAGAGCTGCTGAGTTACTTACTTAAGCTTCTAGACCTCTCAAGTTGACATAGTGTATAAACCATAACACAGGCTGACTTATTTTATTGAACAGGCCCTGCTGCAACGTTATTTTTCCCGTGGGCATCAGTGCTTTCAGGAACAGGTGCCCAGCCTGGGCGTGGCTGTGGCAGGCAGGCAGCAGCTCAGACCTGCGGGGTCACCAGAGGCCCTCCTCCACCAGGTGTCCTCCTTGCGAAGCCACTGCTAAGAGTGTGGTCACTGAAAATGCCTCGCGAGCTTCTGAGTTGTGTTTTCGTCCCATGGCTGTTTCCTCTGCCCTGTCGCTCCTGTTGGAGTCGAAAGCATTGTGTCCACAGCCCTTGCAGGCTGCTCCAAGGACAGCATCGCCGCTCTGACTGCGTGTGTCCAGCCTTTGTGAGGGACAGCGCCACCAGGGAGAGCCTCCCTGCCCCTGAGACGGTCCTTGGAGAAAAGCCGCCTAGTCTGGTGGTGTTGCACGTGGCACTGTGATGTGTGGTTGAGACGTGAGGGTCTGGAAGATGAGAGGACTGACCACTGGGCGGTGGGATCAGCTGTCCGGCATGCACTCCGGGAGGGTTGGCGTGATGTGGGTGGACGGGAAGAGCCAGATCCAAGCACATGGACGTTCAGGTGCGGAAGCCATCGTCTGCCCTGGAGACAGAGATTGCTGTCCCCGGGAGGGGGCGGGGCTGAGGAGCAGAGTGCAGGGGAAACAGCCCCCACTCATCTTTTGACAAAAAGATTTGGTGGCCGCTCTTTCGTTACTGACATTTATTGAGTGATTACTATGCACTTATGTGGTTCTGAAAAGTGAAGGCCTCTTAATGCTTTAATTTTTACAACTGACCCATGAGTGGGTACAGATACTATCAACATTTAACAGGTGAGGAAACGGGCCCATGGAGGTGGAGTGACCTGCCCATGGCGGCCCACTCACAAAGCAGGGACACCCATCCCACTCCCAGCCCCTGTGTCACCACGCGGAGGTGCCATCCCTGCCCCCGTCTGCCTTCGAAGTGCCGTTCGCTGCCTCTCAGCCTAAGTGTCTCCTCCAAAGATGGGGTCTGCTCCCAGCTTTCAGTGCCCGCCTTCCTTCAGGCCAGACAATCTGAAACGGGCATCGAGGGCTGGGGTGTGGCTCAGTGGTAGAGCAAGGTCCTGGGTTCAATTCCCAGCACACAGGAAAAGGAGTCATAAAGTGGGCAAAGACCTAATGCTCCTCCCAGACCGCCAGCCCAAGCTCTTTCCCGTCCTTCTGCCATGGGGACCGGGGCGCAAGCCTTTCGATGGGGCCAGCTGCTCGGGGCCACACCTCTGAGCCTCACTCCCGTGAGAGTCCTCTCGTCGCCTCACCCACCTGCATGCGAGCGCTTGTCAGCTCCAAGTCTCCGAGTTCGGGGCCCGTGTGTGGTTAACCCTCACTTCCTGTTAAGGGACAGCCTGAGGGGACCTGGCGGAGGAGAAGGAGCATTTATGTGGACAGTGCCCTTATCCCATGGGGTCAAATGGCCAAAGCCCTGCCTCTTCAAAGTCATGTTAGGGCTGGGTTTCCACGTTAGGACTGAGAGGGAGGCAGCGCTCAGGAGTTTGGGAGGACGGGGACTTGGATCGAGATTCTTCTAAAGTATGTAAGGGAGCGGCCTGTGCAGCAGTCGGTCCAGTGACACCTGACAAAATACCTCAGTACGCACGTGCTGGTCAAGCACACTGCGTCCCTAATGTGTCCCCAGGAGACGCACACGATCCACAGGCCCATGAAAGCCCTTGACGAGGATGCCATTTGTGAAAGGGGACCCTTGCAGCAGTCTGTCTGTCTGTACATCACTAGGGGCATGAACGTTCCAAAGGGGCTGAAGTACCTTACACCATCAGGAGCAAGAGTATTGGCGGGATCCAGCCTACAAAGCAGTGCTGAGTTGAAAGAGCAGGAAAAAGAGAGGCCTAGGGCGTGTTGCCATTACGTAACTGAAAAGACGCACAACTTACTTTACGAGAGTTACTCAAGTTCAGTGGAAACTGACTGTGGAAACTCACTGAGACAGAGAAGGCGGTGGAAGGCACCCGAATGGGGGTATTTATAAGTGGGGAGCAGGGCTGCGTAGTGTTTGCACGGTGCTGTCTGATGATGTGGTGATGAAGAGAGTATTACACTTGGCCGTCTGCGGCCAAGGTTAAAAAAAAAGAAAATGCGAAGAGTTTCATTGGAGTTCACGTTAATTATCCGTTTATGCTGTTGTCTGAGTATAACGTATGTTGAGTCCTGGACTAAGAATCAGAGGCCTTTTCTTACAGGCACCCCTGTATTCTTGGGGTCTGCAAGTCTCAGTGGCTGACACGCATTGACTAGAAAATATTCACCACTCCCTTAACTGCCCCATGGCAGTCTGAGGCCCCCTGGCAAGCAGTTTGTAAAGGCCAAGGGCTGGGTCCGGTGCCGTCTCAATGAGACGCCCCTGCCCCGCGCGGCATCCGCAGAGTGCGTCCGCATCTGTGAATACGGTCCAGCCACAGCCCTTTCCAAGGCGGCAAGGCAGCCCTTCGGCGCCAGCCCTCAAAGACGTAGACGTCCTCGTCACCACTTCCCCGCCCTTCTGAAAGTTTATGCCCCTTGCTGAACAGGTGAGGTGAGAGGTTTGTCAGTGAGACTGGCGTAATCGTCCCACAATGCGGACGTCCTGTGTATCTCTTCCCTCTGTGCCGTCACCTAAACATACAGTACGTGAAGTTATTACCTGCCTGATTTTTTTAAAGACTCGGGTATTAATGCACTGATACTTCTGTATCTCATGGTTGATTTTATTTCTTCCCCTCTTGGGGTATTTGTTAATGAAATATTTTTTATGTCACAGCAATGAAGATGACATAAATCCACAACAGGGAGGCACAAGCTCTACTGGGGGCTTCTTGCATGTAACTCTTTTAAACAGATGCTTTTTTATTCCTTCAAAGTGGCAGGCATTGTCACACACAAGGATGTATATGGGAATATCAGTTTGGTTTGTATGACTGTAGTGTGTGATTCAATAAATATTTAAATAATATTAAATAAATGGAGCCAGTAATTTACAAGCACATGTGACATAGTCCTAGAACCGCCTGGCCACAGCAATGTAATATTTCTCATTTTTTGTTCCAACAAAATGAAGCATGTGTGTCAAAAATTCACACTGAGCAGTACAGTCACAGTTATACCAGTCTCTGCCTGTTTCTGAAGAAAACTATGACTCAGATTCCAAGGCGAACTTCCCGGTACCATGCCCATTTCACTGGACCGCACAGCACCTCCCCAGTCACCCACGCTCATCTGAGGCAAACGATCCGGCCAGTGTCAGATGGGGGTTTCACAGGGCTTTCAGTGCCGTAAGAATCAAACGCTTTATGTCTTCAGCGCCGTGATTTACCAACTGGGGGGTCCACAGAGGGGGAGCTTTATTCTGATGTGCTGTCCTGCCTCCTCGGTGGAGCAGAGATGGGAGCAGCAAAGAGCAGCCCGACCTCGCGCTTCTGCTTCTGTGGGTCGCCCCAGCATCCCCGCCACTGTCCTCTAACCCAGCGTCCTGGCGGCCGAGGGAGCGCCATCAATCACACTTTCCTTTTAGAGGAGTGGTTATTGATGTGCTCCTCTGTGTCCCCTTCCCCCTCTGGTGCACCCTTCAGTAGGAGATTAGAGCTTCCTTTGTGCGGTATATTACAGCCCATCAGAAGCGTGGCTCGTGCCTACCTGATTTATACTGAAAGCTGATACGGGTGAGTGATTTCAGCCCGCACTGACTGTAATCTGGAGAAAAGCCAGCGAGCTACCTATGCCGGCCAGA
Organism: Dasyprocta punctata; assembly: GCA_004363535.1. Lineage (NCBI taxonomy): Eukaryota > Metazoa > Chordata > Mammalia > Rodentia > Dasyproctidae > Dasyprocta > Dasyprocta punctata. Next base: position 2,962 of record RJWM01045528.1, on the reverse strand, counting down.
CTTCGCCAGGATTATTTACTGCCTTCCTGGGGCGGGCATGTGTGATCTGTGCAGACGGCAGAACTAGCAGACTCAAAGGCAGTGCCTCCGTGTTTCGCTTTGCACTTGAAGCCAGCTAGCGTTTACATTTCATGGGAAGTATTAATGTGCTCTTTCATGATCACGCCTGGTGTGATTTCATTTAACTGATATTTTCCATAAAAACATGCTTAGAAAGACAAAAGGAGACTTGTGTGTGGGGAAATGGACAAAAACCAGTAAATAAGAAAATGGAAGGACCAGAGACGTCGTTCAGTGTTACAGTGCTTGCCTAGCACGCACAAGGTCCTGGGTTTGATCCCAAGCCCTACAAAGAGGACAGGGAGGGAAAATGAAGATGATACCCTAAGACACACGGAGTCACGGGATAAACACATGTCCTCAGTGAGATGCCGCGATGCCACACGATGTCCTGGCAGCAAGGTAAGTGTGCCTTCGTCAGATTCCCTTTCCTGTTGTGCACTTTTCTAAGGCATGAGGTACATTAATCGGTAAAGGTCCTGTATCACAGTGCCGGGGAAACATTCTAAAGTTAGAACATTCGTAATACTATTATGTTAAATTATGATGTTAAGTATAGTTGTGGCGATATTGGAATTACAAAGAAAAAACAACAGAAATCAAACCAGAATAAAAACATAAATAAAACAGTATTGTAATGCGAGTAATGTTTGCCGTGTGACCCAAACTCAGGACCCAGGCCGTGGTCGCTCAGGTGTACCGTGGCCGTGGCCGCATCCCGAAAACCTCAAGCTGTCTGTCTCACATGCCACTCGCTTAGTGCAGAAATTCACTTGAAATAAAAATGCGTGCGCATTACAGAATGTCTGCTGGCGCGTTAGCATATCCAGAGCAAAACGTCACGGTTTTGCAAATCCAAGGCTGTTTCCTTCGCCGGTGAGCTGGCGGATTCCTTTAAGAGAGCCCATCAGTTGTGTCTCCAGCACTGAACACAGCTGCTCTCGGACCTCAGTCCATTAAAGCAGGGAAGAGACAGCTGCCTCCCCTCCATCAGTCCTATACGAAGCTGAAGAATTTGTGTGTGTTAGAAGACAGAATGATCTTAGACACTGTATGCTGCGAAGTTCGCTGGAAGGCCCGTGTCTTCTCACGGAGTAACAGAGCCCTTGCCCTGGTGGGGCCGTTTCTTCACGGGCTGGAAGGATGACTTTCTGGTGGCAGACGCTGCACGCGCCACGTCAGCAGTGCGCCCACAGACGTCAGCACGACTCGGAATTGGCAGACAGGAGGAGCTCCGCGGCCCAGCGGATAGATCATCTGAGCCACTTCAGAGCTTCGGAGTACATTTTAGTTCATTTTCTTAAATCAAGGTAACATATGTCCATGGTCCTAAAATCCAAATGGCAGTAAGAGATTCTAACCAGTGGGAGCCACTCTGCCCGTCTTTCCCAACCTCCAGCCCCTTCTCTACGGTAGCTTCTTTCACTTTTCCAGGTATTTTCCTTCTGTTTGCCTCATTTTTTCTAAATTATATAGATACTCTGTTTTTCCTCCCAGATTATCTGTGGACTAGCATAAAAATTGAGAATTAGTGCTTATACATCCACTGAAAAATTCTTCTTTTCCTAGTCTGTCAATACCATTATGTCACAATGATGTGGGCAATAACATTACATGGAATCGGAATTTAAATTATTCTGACCCCTACTAAGCCACTTTTGAACATGATTACCTTCTCACACGTTTTCCTTTATTGGCGTTCATAACGATACTGTGCTTTCGTTTGCACATGTTTCTATGAGTGCTTCGCGAATTCCCCCACACCCACTGCCTCTTGTGCAGCCCTTCAGCGCCCCTGATGTCCCCTTTAGAAGGCCCCTCGCCTTCTAAAGCAAGCCTTTCCTTCGAGGCTTGGCCTCACCGTTTCTGAGTCGTGCTGCAGACCTCTGCCCACTGCCCTCCTGAGCGGACTCTTCGCTGCTGGGGTGCACAGACCTTTTGGCTTGCACCCTCCTTTCGGTGGAACAGTTTCTGGCAACTTCCTTAGAAAAGTTAAACAGAAGTTTTCTTGCTCACTGTTGGTAGATGGATAACAGGGCCGGGTTTGGAATTCCAGGCTGCGAATGATTTTCCCTCGTGATGTTTGAAGATATTTTTCCAAACTTGGCCTCTTCTTCCTGCTGCGCACACCCCAGAGTCTCCTAACTGGTCTCTCTGGTCCACTTTTCTCTGCCGTGGTCCGTCCTCAACAAGGCAGCCCCAGAATGGCCCCTCACACACCTGCCGGGTCCTGCTTTCCACCTGCAGTGTCTCCTCAGCGTGCACGGAAGTGAATGCCGGGTCCTCGCCGTGGCCGCCTGGCCCCGGGCCTTCCTCGCGCCACACCAGCTGTCCCTCGCTTGCGCTGCTGCAGCCGCGCTGGTCTCACTCCGCTCTGGCCGGGCCAGGCACCTCCCTTTGGGGAATCACACACGCGGTTCCCTCTGTCTGCCACGCGGTTCCCTCTGTCTGCCGCGCTGTTCCCTGAGGACCTGCCTCCCTCGCCACAGTCGGTCCCCACTGCTTGCAGAGCCTGCCCCTCTCCACGCTCCCGGGAAGAGCAAGCTCACTCCCTGCTCAGGGCCAGATCCTCGCGTGGATTTATGGTGTCCATTGAGCACTGTGACTCGGCTAGGATGAAACTCCACGAGGGCAGGGACTTTGCGTCACTCCTGACTGACGCGGGCCTGGCCTGACAGTCTCGCCCAAGGTATCTGTGGACTGAGGACTTGCCCATGTACAGAACGTCTCCCTCTTGTGACAGATATTTATGGAGCACCTGTCACACACAAAACTTAATGCCCAAGTATGTCACAGTGTCACAGCTAACCCAGTGTTACCCAGCAAAATAGAGGGGGAGTCATAAAAGTAATTTTAATTTTCTTTTTTTATTTCTTCCTCTTTTTTTTTTTTTTTTTTTTTT
>RJWM01045526.1:0-12896 GCA_004363535.1 Dasyprocta punctata | reverse complement strand
TTTTTTTTTGCATCTGTTGAGATGATCATGTGAGTTTTGTCTTTGGTTCTGTTTATATGATATGTTAAGTTTATTGATTTGAGTATGTTGAATCATCCCCATGTTCCTGGCATGAATCCCACTTGGTCATGTTGTATAATCTTCTTCATGATTTGCTGCATTCTGTGTGCTAGTATTTTACTGAGGATTTTTGCATGTATGCTCAATAGGGAGATTGGCCTATAGTTCTGTTTTTTGGAAGGGTCTTTCTTTGGTTTCGGTGTCATAGTAATACTTGCCTCCAGAATGAGTTAGGGACTATTGATTTCCTTTCAATTTCATTGGAGTTTGAAGAGTATTAGCATTCAATCTTCTCCAAATTTCTTATAGAATTCAGCCATGAATCCAACGTAGCAAGTATGGGGGATTCTCTTCTGTCTTGTCTTCTATTATTAATAAAATATTAAAAAAAAAACAAAAAAACAAAAATGAAAAGCCCAGGTCCTGATGGATTCATGGCTGAAGTGATGCTTGGGTTGCTGACCAGAGGCCTGGCGGAATCCACAAAACAAAAGTTGGTTGGTGTTCCTTGGTTGCTATCAATTTAGCCAGACCTCCGAAACAGCAGGTTGCTGACGGGGGGGGGGGGTTTGTCCCTGATCCAAGCCTGCGCGCCGGTGCTGCTCAGGCTCGGCGGGGGCCCCGTGAGGGGCCATTCTCGTTCTCCTCCAAGGTCCTGGGTTCAGGACCCTGGAAGGCAGTCCATGTTTAGTTCTGATCGGTGCCTGCGCCGTTTGGTGGCTTTTCATTTTTGATAAGTTTTAATTACATTTTTAATTTCATTAACTGATACTGAGCTATTCAAAAATTTTTATATCTTCTTGATTCAGCTTTGGTAATTTGTGTGTTTCTAGGAATTTGTCTATTTCTTCTGTGATTTCTTGCTTATGCAAGTAAAGATTTTCAAAGTAGGTATTGATGATCTCAATTTCCACAGGATCTGTATTGTTTTCACCATTTCCTTCCTTATTGCAATAATCTGAGTTTTTCCTTTTTTTCATAAGGTTGGCTAGGTGTTTATCAGTTTTGTTTATTCTTTTAAAGAACCAACTCTTCAATTAGTCAATTCTTTGTATTGTTTTCCTAGTTTCAATTGCATTAATTTCTTCTCTGATCATTATAATTTCCTCTATTGACTTTGGGCTTGTCTTGTTCTTCTTTTCTAGAAGCTTCAGGTGTGGAATTTGATTATTTATTTATGCTCATTCTGTTTTACTGATGTGTGAATTCACTGCTATAAATTTGTCTCTTAGAACTGCTTTCATTGTGTCCCACAGTTTTTTATAAGTTGCATTTGAATTTTTGTTTGATTGTAGATACTGTTTAATTTTTAAAAAAAAATTTAATCTGTGACCATTGATTGTTCAGGAGGTTGTTACCTAATTAATTTCTGTGTCTTTATGGAGTTTTTGAAGTTTCTTTTGCCATTAACTTCCAGTTTTATTGCACTGTGATCAGATAAATATGCATGGAACAATTAAATTCCTCTGCATTTACTTAAGCATATTCTATGAGCTACTATATGACCTACTTTAGAGAACATCCCATGTGCATCTGAAAAGAATGTATTCTGATTTTGTTGGGTGGAACACTGTAAACATCTGCTAAGTCCATTTGTTCTCAGGTTTGGTTCAGTTCTGTTATTTCTTTGTTGATTTTTTCTTTTGTTGACCTTTGTGACAATGGCGTATTAACATCCCCCATTACAATTATGCTATTTTTTATATGTTTTTTCATGTCTATTAATATTCATCTTATATAGTTTTGTGCTCCCACACTTAGTATATATATAACTATGATTGTTATCTTTTCCTTTTGAATTTTCCCCATAACAATTATGTAGTGACCTTCTTTATCTCTTTTGATCATTCTTGTTTAGAAGTTCACATTGTCTGCAAACAGAATAACTATTCCTGCTTTTCTCTGGGTTGCTTTGCATAGAGCGTAGTTTTTCATCTTTTGACTTTTAGTCTATTAATTTCTTTTTGAGATAAATGTGTTTCTTGTTTATAGTATACTGTTGAATTTTTTTCTTGATCCATTCTGTCAGTCTGTTTCTTTTGATTGGTGAATCAAGGGCATTTACTTTGATGGTAATTACTGATATATGTTGACTTATCTTTGTTGTATTATTTTCTGCTGTTGGTTCCCTACTTTCCCTCTCTATTTAATTGCTTGCCCTGCTCAGTGGCTACTTTCTGTTGTTATTCTTTTAATTGTGATCATTTTTGTCTGTCTAGAATATCTTTTAGCACTTCATAGTTCTGGTTTGATGGTCATGAATTTCTTCAGTTGTTGTTTGTCATGGAAGTGTCTTATTTCTCTCTTAATTATGAAATATAGTTTTGCAGGGTAGATCAGGTTGGGCTGGAAGTTGTTTTCTTTCAGGGCTTGAAATACTCCACTCAAACTCATCTTTATTGGAGGGTTTGTGTTGAGAAGTCTGCTATGAGTCTGATGGATTTGCCTTTTGTTTCTTTTTCTAAAAGCTTTTAATACTGTGTTCTTGTGCTAATTTCTGGGACCTTGATTACTGTATGTCTGGGTGTAGATTTATTTTGTTATGGCCAATTAGGATTCTAGATGCCTCACTTATCTGTATGTCAGGTTATTTTCTCATGCCTGGAAAATTGTCCACTATTACTTCTACAAAAATTTTTTGTATCAATTGTGTTGGCTCCTGCTTTTTCATTGTCACCAATTAATTTTATAGTTTTTTTCTTTGTGTTGTCTTGTAGCTGTGGCATTGTTTCCTGATCTTTTGCTGTTTTCAAGAGATTTTTCCTTTCATGATTGCTAGATGCAATCCTGTCTTCAAGGTCTGAAGATCTGTATTCAGTTTCATTCAAGCAGTTTTACCAGTTTTCAATGGAATTTTTGATTTCCTGGATATCTGTCTGTATCTGTTTCATTCAGTTTCTTTCCTGTGTTGATAATTCATGATTTCCATCATCTTCTTAATATTATCTATTTTCTTATTTATCTCTGTTCTAGATTTGCTGAGCATTTCCTTTAAAATGTTGACATTTCATTGTTTACCTGAGAGATTATTTCTGATCTAATTTCCTCTATAGCCTCAAGGATTTGTTTCTTTTCTTTGGTTGTTATCATTTCAGAAATTTCAGGTGTGCATCTTCCATTTTATTCTATGTTGATGTCTCCTGGACTTGTTCTGGGTGGGCTGGGGTTCTGAGATGGCATTTTTCTTTTTTCTCTTCTCATTTTCTAATCCAAAATATTTTTATTTTGTTTACAGTGATGTTCTCTGTGAGATTTTGTAGTAGGCAGCTATATTACAAGTATCAAAACCTCTCTCGGAAAAGTCCGTTCTTCAGGGATGTCTTCTGTCAAATTCTGGATTCTTCCTGAGCTGGTTGCTGGTCCCGTGAATTTCTCAGCCACCTGTTGGCTCATATTGCTTTTCTTACTTCAGAGTTTTCACACCATCCATCTCCCCATCCATCCAATGTGCCTTAGTTGGGCACTGTGTTGCTAGCCTTCCTTCTTGTCTCTGGGCCTTTCCAAGTGGTACACCTCACTCCTGGCAGTAGTGGGGGAAGTGGCTACCTTCCTCAGGCACTGTTCCTCTGGGTTCCTGTTATGGTGGGGCAGTCACGTGAGTGGCTGCCCACTCTGTTACCCTGTACCTGTGCTCCTGTCATGGCAAAGGGCGATGAGAGTGACTGCCTTGAGGACTATTCACCTGGGTTTCTGCATGCTGAAAGGACAATGGGAATGGTTGCCAACCTCTGGTGCCCTTCTTTTTTATTTTCAATTTTAATTCCTTGGGTCACTGTGTCTCCAATTAGGACAGGATCTGAGGAGAGAGTTAGCAGGCTGTGTTCAGTCTTGTTCCATTAAACTACAGAGTGTCTCCAATTTCTGACTCCAAAATTGTAAGATGAATGACCAAAAACATGTTATTGCATCTGACATTCAATATAAAATCAACCCATTAAAATAAATATATGATAAAATGTTTCATGTGAGTTACCTGGTTTGACTCTCTAGGATTCCATTTTAATTCCACAAACATGGTTGGAAACAATACATCTGACCCACGTTTCTTGGATTCAAATAGCTGCGTATTTTTCTGTGGTCAGAAATCCAACTTTAGCCACATTTCTTTGATTTGAATATCTGCATATTTTCCTATGGCTAAAAATCCACCTTTGATGACTCCAATCTGCATAGAATAATTGATATGACTATGAACTTTGAAGTCATATAGATCTAGGCTTGAGTCTCCCCTTCCCAGTCTACTGCCTGTGTGATCTTGAATTCATGATTTGACCTTATTATCTTCATCTGTAAGCCTAGGATAATGGCTGCAGTATCACAAGCTATTGCAAAGATTAAATTTTCCTGCAAGTGTCAAGTCCTTCTCAGATAATAAGTATCAATAAATGGCAGTTTTATCCCTTCTAAACCTTTGCTATGCTAAGATCAAGCATGTTTTGGTGAGTAAACTTTACCTTGAAATTTCCATTATTGACATTCTGAAAGCCATTGAAAAAAAGAAAAAATATATAGCAAAACTATGCATATGTCAGCTTTATTAGTATTAGTTAGTGTGCTACCCAAAACTAGGGTCAATTTTGAATTATATGATCAATATTTTGAATGAAGTTAATGGAATCCTGATATTGATTACACATTGTTACATTTTATCATTTCTGACAAATATGATTATTTAGATAGGCCTGGTAATTTATCTTTAAAAAATTCAACAAACTTTCCCTTAAGACAAATCCATTCCATTTACACCAGTCCATTGGGAGAACTAATATTTTACTGTCATTTTTTCTTAATTGAAAATCGAAATGCAGCCCATCAAAGTTATGGGAATGATGGTTTTATAAATGAACAGTTTTTAATTCCCTTATATCCTTAAGGTGATTTTATAATGACTGCCTTTTTCTGAAAATATTTGTTTATTTGCTTGCTGTGCTTAATTTTTCCAATCAAAATGGTCACTGCAGATCATATTAACATGTATGAAAGGCCTATGGTTGTTGATATGATGTAAAAGCTTTAGTTCATTTATTTATGCAAAATTATCAGGACATATTTCACACATAAATGTCATTTGATTGGCACAACTCTGTTAGAATTTTAGTATAAATGCTCTGAATATTATATTGTAAAGGAGCATACTATATTGCATTTCTAGTAATATTTTCTATCTTAATCCATTTGGGCTGCTATTAAAAGTACACCAAAAAGTTGGGTATCTTATGCATAGCAGAAATTTATTTCTCACAGTTCTTAAGGCCAGAAATTCCAAGATCAATTCTGTGATGGATTCCGTGCCGATTTTCCAGTTGGAAAGTGCTATCTTCTTGCTTTACCTACCTGTGGGGCCAAGGGCAAGAAACAGGCAGCCCTATAGGACCTCTTTTATAAAGGCACTAATTCCATTCCACAGGCTTCACTATCATGATTTAATCATTTTCCAAAGGCTTGCCTTTCTAATACTGCCACAGTAGTGATTAGGTTTTGAACATATGGAGACAAAAAGACCACAATCATTCAAATCATAGTATTTACCATATTTTATCCTTCTCCAAAACATTCTACAGAAAAGATAAGGCTAATATTATTTTTGTTTAATCTATGGGAGAAAGTTGTGACTGATAAGAAGGCATATAATTAATGAGGAATAGAGGACAATTTAGTGTTCAAAGTTTTGGTATATTGTGCTCAATAGCATTTAGGCCTAAATAACTAATACAAAAAATCCCTTTTAAATTTGTTATTCTTGTACTTGTTTTCTGATGTAACAGTGGACTTGATGGAGGATGAATTAAAGGAAAAAAATAGGATCATATCTCATGACTAGATGTTCTAACATAAGTCCATGGAGTTTCTACCTATAGGTTTGATGCTATCCTTAAAGGTTTGTCTCTCCATCTTCCTGCCTTGTCATGCTCTATAAATGACTGCTCCTCAAGCTGGTCACACTGCTAGTCAAAATGTGTCTCTTGAGGATGTCAGCAAAAGTTTGTTTCATTGGAAGGAAACAGTTGATCCTGAAAGCAAATTATTCAAGGAAATTACTATAAGTTACATCAACACAATCCAGTTAACACTGAAAGCTTAAACAGTCATTATTGGGATGATACAATTAAGTGCATTTGCATCTTCAGGCAGATTTTAAAATGACATATCTGATTCCTAAAATTAATAAAAATCTAAGAAGCCAAAGGGATTTTATTTTAACTTACTCATATCATAAAAACAGATGCAGTAGATTGTTTGGCCATTATAATGTATTTTAGATCTGCTTTGCTGGCATTTTACCCAATCATTATGGCTGTTGTATGTTCTGATTTATTTCTAACAATTGTAGAACACTACCCACCCTCTTTCTCTTCCTTTTTTCTTCCTCCCTCTCTTTCTTCTTCTTTCCTTCCTCTGTTCCTGTCTGTCTTTTGTTCTTTCTTTCCTCTCTTTCCTCTTCCCACCTTCTCACCTGAAACAGGTAGAATGATGTTTTGTTTCTCCTGTAACTCTAGGGAAAAGACTTCTACATTGTATTTCTAATCAATATCTCAGTGTCTTGTTCAGTAATTTCCTAGAAGTGTAATTTTAGCGGCCCCCAAAAGTAAGATAAAACCTGGTATTTCTATGTTGCTTGCCAGCATACATCTTTAATTGATTATGTCCATCTACTTACATACATCTTCCACTTGCTACTGTATGTCCCTGTTTACTTGAAACAAATCATATGATGAAGTCCACCAATATGAAAAATTACAGTTTATCCAAAATTATATTCTTTCTTTTCAAAGAAAATAGTATGTATCATGTTTCACCCAAAATAGCTGTGATACTAGAGACTAACAACAATTCTGACTTAGGCTAAAGCAGATTATATTAGTCACTTTTAGGTCCTGTTTAAATTTTCAAATGTTTGTTCCACTTAAGATTTTATTTTCCTTCCAGCAACACCCTGAGAAATTAGTTAGAGAAGATATTAACATTTTTATAGTACCTATAAAAATTCTGAAGCTGGAGATGTTTTTTTTTTTTTTTTTTTTTTTTTTTTGCGGCACCGGGGATTGAACTCACAACCTCGCGCCTGCCAGGGCAGGCGCTTAAGGCACTGAGCCAAACTCCTGGCCCTGGTTTTTTGAGGCAGGGTCGCACTATGTAGCTCAGGCCAGCCTTATGCTCGCGTTGTAGCCCAAGCGGGTCTCGAACTCACAACGCTCCGCCTACCTCAGCCTCCCGAATGCTGGGATTAAAGGCGTGCGCCACCACGCCCGGCGCTGCTGGAGATGTTTTTACTTCAAGAGTAGAAATGTAATTGTAAAAGGGTTCTGATTTTCAATGTCTGTACAACACTAAGTGACATTGGACAGAACATGAGTAAAGAGTCACACAAAAGAATCCAATGTTTGTGCTGATGCATGTTCAGGTCCCACGTTCTACCAACTTCCAGGACTATAGTCATCTGATAGCCAAAGCCACATTTTCTTTGGAAATTTATTCTTAGATAAAAAAATCATCTTCTTGGATCATCACGTCCATTACTTTAGGACATTCCCTGTCCACTGATAGGTTAATACTTGGCTAAAAATGTCTTATTCTTTGCCTTAGGACCTGACAACTGAAGGTTAAGCTCAACTCCAAAAATTCCCACAAGTCCTCTGACACCTTTACTGTGGGCGCTTTGAAATTAAATCGCTCCAGCCCTATGTCTGCACATTTCACTTTTCAATTAAGTGTTGTGACTAGAAAACAAATATTCTATTTAATGAGATCACACATACCTTAAACTTCATAAACATTGGTGCATTTTATTAAAATTAATAAGTTATGAAATAACTATTCTGGGTTATGTTAAGCATTGGAAACTACCTTCTATTTTTTTTTCATTTTTTTCCTTATCTGAGATATTCCTGGGTCACTAAGGAAAAAGTTCTTGGGTCTAATGCAATTTTTAAGTAGTTAAACAATATTCGAAATACCAAACTGTTGAACCTCAACTCTACTTTAAAACCATGCCTTGAACACTGAGTAGGTTAATGGTTGTCTTCACTCTTTTCTCCACAAGATTTCCCCTTTTACCTTTTCACTCCTTTATAAAGCAACAATTTTTCTAGGTGAATAGCCCTCCGGGGCAAACAGGGAAAAAGCTTCATCTATTAAGGTGACAAAGTTAATCACCTTTGACAATATTCATTTTTGGCTGAAGTGAAGCATTTCCTGACCAGAAATGACATTTGGATATCATAGTGCTATTAATACCTAAATCCACAAGTGCAGAGATTTTGGTCAAGGATGCTGTAATTCATCTCAAAAATAAATCTTTTGACACCCAGATTGGATAACAGCTGATCAAATATTAGCACAGATTTTGGGGGCATATATAAATAAAATAATGTTCTGCAGTTTCCTTTAAGTAGTATAAAGCAGAAAATGTAGGAATGGCCAAGTTGTAAGAATTTGGGAAATGGATATTTGTTTCATTTGAATCATGAGTGATATAGATACAAATATTAGTATGTAATTGCTTCTGTGTTCATTTACACGAGGAAGACATTTAAATAGATAACTCCTACCTATCCACAAATGAATGTTTAGTGCTATGAGAATCTTCCAAAGCACTGCAGTGGAGTACAAAACAATGACACTGCCATATGTGCAGGTAAGGTAATGTGTTTTAGGGGATATACACTTTGAGTTGGAAAATGACAAATAAATAATACTTTTTCAGAATAAGTGATGGTGATTTTAGTGTGAAGACTTGCAAAGAAACCAACTGAAATGGAACCAGTAGAGCACTAAGAGTTTTCAAAAATTATGAAATATATTTCTGGGACACAAAGCAATCTGTCTTAGAAAGCTTGGTGTATCACACTCAGATACTTAGATTTTATACTGTACAGTTTGAAGAGTGACTAGACAGAATCTAAATGAAATTCTAAATATTCCAAAGCATATTTCCAAACTCTGATCACAGGTTCTACCTCCAAAGTAAAAGAAAACTTGAGATAAAATAAATCTTTCTTATATTTAAGAAATAGAAATATAGAAAAAGGAATCAGTGACTTCTAACTAAAATCAAATATTGTATGGTAATCAAAACAAAAACTTAGGTTCAACAGCAACAAAATATGCAAATAAATAAAACTCAGTGCTCCATGTTGGTGTTTCCCAAAATTGTACGTGTCCTGTTGGGACTACACAAGATGATTTTAGGTTGTAAGTGAAAATATATGTTTAAGTGATATTACCTCTTAGTTCCAAATACACCTTATTTATTTATTTATTTATTTATTTATTTATTTATTTATTTACTTTGCCTTGCTGTGTTATCTCAGCCAGACCAAGTTAAATGTTTCTCCCTTATCAGCTGGTGCAATGTTGGGCTTTGTTGATAGAAGACCATGGGAAGATAGGGAAATGCATAGAAAAGCAAAGCGCTTCTCTTCACGACTTTCCTTTGTGGCTGCCAGTGTTTTGCAAGAACAGCCAGTGGTACTCACTATTGAACACATTGCTTAGGCACCCTGATGATCAGCTTATTTGGACCAGCTCCAGTTCACTGACATCTCTGCCCAAGTAAGGCCAGCAAAACTTCCCACCTTGCAGAGAGTGGTATCCAAATGGGAACCTCAGCACAGAGCATGGGTTCTCCCTTGTTTATAGATGTAGTAGCTTCTCCCTACAGTGGCTATGTCTCTATTTCTTACAATGCTTTCTAACTATTTTTGGTACTTTTTAGCCACTTAACTACGTAGTAGTTACTTACATTAATTTTTTTCCTGCTTCAATTACTGGTACAATTTTATTCTGACTATACCCAGACTAACACAAAATGTATCTAATATATTTACTGAAATGCATGTTTATTATTTGTGATTACACTCAAATTTATTATTTTCATTATAGAAATACAAACCACTATCTTATAAATGTCTACTTTTGACATTTAAATAAATGACTCAGGTACCTTATTATATAAATATGAGGAAAGGTAGTTTACAGATATGGAAAAATCTTGACAGTGTTATGTACTTGGTTGGAGTTAAGGTAAATACTAATTATTTCAAAAATAAAATATGTAAGATATTTAATAATAGCTCTTAGATTTCTTAATCATGTTCTTTAGTAGATACATGAAATGTAATGTTTATTTATAAATATAATGTCATTTTATCCCAACAGGCTTGAAAAGTTATTTTTTTCATTTCATATCAGAAATAAAAGTCAGAAAACTTAATTGCTTACAATGAGTTATAAACAACAGATCTGGGACTCAAACCCTACCTTCAATGTCTATGTAACATTATTCATAACAAAAAGTACAGCAGTGGAGGGATGGTTAAATTGTAGCTTACAAAAATATATAACAACAGTGAAAATAAAGATTGAGTTATAGATATGTACTGACCTTAAAATATAACCATGATATATTATGAATTTAAAAAACAAAAACAAAACAAATTATGGATCTATGTACACTGAATAATCATGGTTTTGCTAAACAAAATACTGTCTATTCATATATAGGTATGCACATAATTATGTTTATGAAGCTTTCTTTAAAAAACTAGGACTATACATCAAATTCTTAGAGCTGAGATTTTGTGGTGGAAAGATAGAGCTTAGTTTTATTAGCATAAATAATTTTGAGTAGTAAAATTGTACATGACTTTCCTGTTTAGTTTTCATTCCTGGTAGACTTCGAATGAATTGTGTTCTTATAATTATGTCAGTTGGGTGTTTTGCGTAATTTCCCAGTAACATGAAATTTGGCGAACACTTTCACTGGAGACAGTGGGTGTAGAGTAAGATTTGAGGAAATAATTCGTTGTAAGCTGTGTCATAAAGAATGCCCAGAATGACAGATGATTTCACTCCAAATTCTTCATGCCAAATGTACTATGGACTTTCACTCTTAACCTGAATGACTGTGCTCCTAGGTATACGAACATTTGCTAACAATTACTTTAGAGCATCTATTGACTCAGAGTCTCTTCTCAAAACTTGCACATTCCCTAGTCTTTTAACAGAAAATTCAGATTTTGAGCATGAAAAGGGAAAGAATGGTATGATGCTGTAATTCTTTCTACTTTCTCCTTTAGAAAGGTGGAGATTCCTTCCCTAGCATTATAGAGGAACCAAACACATGACACCAATGCTGGGCAGATGAGATTATGAGTTTATTTAGTTCTGTGTACTCATATCTGTGTAGGAGGATACTTTGTGGCTGCATATTCATGACACAAATAAAAGTGTGAACAGCCAGGGGCTAGAGGAGGCAGGCTGTGTATCTAAAGGACCAGGTGCCCTCTAGTTCCATTAGGGATAATCCGATGGACTTGCTGAAATAACTCCATAGACTGTCAAAGTTGCTACTCAAATGCTGTAGATGTTCCTTTGAGAGTGACATAGTTTACTGAGGGGAACTTTTAAACAGGAGCAGAAGTGGCAGAAGAAATTGTGGTTAGGCCACTATTCTTATGATTTCACAGCATAAGAAGGCAGCATTAAATACTGGACCTTAATTTTAGGCCTTATATCTTACATGACTCAGGGTTAAACTAATTTAACTCTAAAGGGGTTGAAATCCAATAGTTCATATGTGGAATGCTAAATGTCAGCAGTTTTCTAAATACAGCAGCCTATGTATTGTAGGAGATCTGTGGCAGTGTTTATTTTATACATGAGAGAAAAAAAATCACATTTTGTTTACCTCTGTTAGCTTCCATAAAATTGCCTCAATTTCACACAATAAAATTAGTTTCTGGCCGGGCGTGGTGGCGCACACCTTTAATCCCAGCACTCAGGAGGCTGAGGTAGGCGGAGCATTGTGAGTTCGAGGCCAGCTTGAGCTACAACGTGAGCATAAGGCAGACCTGAGCTATATAGTGCGACCCTGCCTCAATAAACTAGGGCTGGGAGTTTGGCTCAGTGGCTTAAGCGCCTGTCTGGCAGGTGTGAGGTTGTGAGTTCGATCCCCAGTGCCGCAAAAAGAAAGAAAAAATAAAATAAAATAAAATTAGTTTATGTTCTTGAAGTAGAACTCAGGTGCTTTTTTCATTACAAATGTTTAAAAAATTGTATTAATATATGTTTGTGGAACATAATGCTTGTACTCCTCATGTGCAGTTGGTACACATACATAACACATCTTAATTCCTTTTTATCCCTTCTCCCTCTTCTCTCCTTCCTCCCTCCTTCTCTTGATCCCCTTCCATTTGAGAAAGATCTATCTCCCTTATTATTATTATCTATTATTTATGATTTGGGTGTCTTATATAAGAGGAATCACATGATATTTAAGGCTTGAATGTATTTCGCTTAACATTTTGATCTCAAGGTTTATTTTTCTTTACGGCATAGTACTTGCCTTAGTTACTTTTCGCTCGTTGCTGAGACAAAATACCTGACGCCCAGAATTAGGGAAAGAAAGGTTTATTCTTACAGTTTCTCGGGAATTTCAGTCCATTAGTTGGCTCCAAGTCAGCATGGAGTGGCAGGGCTACAGTTCATGGTGGTTGCAAGCCACAAGGCATGCTGGCAAGAGAGACAGGAAGGAAGCAGAAGCGGAACAGCAAGCAGAAGAGGAAGACCCACCTTCCCTTACACTGTATCTCAGCTCCAACCCTGGGCATGGACAGTGTTCACATTGCTAATCCCAGAGCTAGACAACAAACTGAACACAAGCAGCCCCATCAAAAGTATGAGGACTTGGGGGTACATAGCATATCACCCAATACAGTACTCCATTGTGAGTTAATGCCACATTTTCTTTACCTATTCATCTGTTGATGGACATATAGGCTGCTTCCAACCTTTAGCTATTAGGAATTGTGCCGCTATCAACTTAAATATACACG